>VZTF01003775.1:381332-460955 GCA_013397755.1 Cnemophilus loriae | reverse complement strand
TTGCTCCGCGGGGCTCTCGCCGCTCCGCAGCGCTCCGGCCGCCCGCTCTCCCCGCCCAGCCAGCCGTGCCCCTTCCAAGGGCTCTGGTCGCACAGGTGTCGGCGATTTCTTGCCTCTGCTTGTTTTCTTTTCCCTTGCACTGTTTCCGTGGAGGTCAAGACTGGTTTTCGAGCCCCGAGTTTTAGAAACTTAGTTTTGAGAACTCTGTCTCAGTCTATTTTATATCGCTGTCCAACGTTTCAGTGGCTCTGGTTTTTATATGGCTGTTTATTTTATTTGTGAACGTGTGAGAGAGAGAGAAAACTTGAGTGTTTGTTTGGCGTTTGTTTTGTTAGCAAAACCCCAACCAAGTGCTTGAGCCGTAACTTCGTGAGGAAATTGATTCTGTCCAGCAAATGTTACTTGACTTTGTTTACGTTTACGTGTGTGAAGAGCAGAAAGTGGCCGTAGGAAGTGAACTGCTCCTTGTGCTGCTAACCCCCTGTGCCTGGGTGGGAATACCGTGTTTTCTGGGCAGATTAACACGTAACACGCAACGTTTTGATGGAGGGGAGTTATTTTCCTTTTCTTTGCTTTCCAATGTAATGCAAGATAATTATCTCCTTTATAAGGATTTTTTCTTTAGACAAGCGTGGGAGCTTTTATTTCGTGGGAGATGCCTTTTAAACTGCCGGCAGTTCATCAGGCGAAACGGGGTCGTTCTCTCGTTGGGTTCTCCCGTGCTTTTGACCGCTGGAGGGCTGCAGAGAACATTTTTGGATAACAGTAACCACAATCTGCCCGTAACTGGTTAAAAATAGGCATTTTAAGCCTACTTATGTTGATATTTAAGTGCTTTAAGTTTTTGCTTATTGCTTTACATGCCTTGTTTCTTGAAACTGGATGTTGTCAAAGACTTTAATGCTCTGTTAATAATGAAGTAAGATGTCTTGGCACGGTATGCAGTTAATATCTGATATACTTTTTTTTTTCTCCACCTGATTGGTAGAGGAAAGAAAGGAAGTGTTTATTTCAGCAAGAACCTTGTGCTACTTTCTCCTTGCTCTCTGTTTTTCTGAAGTAAGCAAGTTTTAAGTCAAAAGGCATTTTGTGGGTATCTCATGCCCACAATTGCGAAGCTCGGTGCCGTAACCATAACCTGGAGTTGTGGCTGGAAGGTGCATTCTGGTGGGAGACGCAGGTGGGATGTGGTGTGTGCAGAGCTCCGCTGGTGCCTCGAGCATCCTGTTGTACAGAGGATCAAAGACAACCAAAGATAATGATTGCAGTTCTCAGCTTGGCTCATCTACTTCACCGTGCTCTGCCGCTTCTCATTTTAAAAACAAAACCAACTCTCCTCCACCCCCGCTCCTTTTTCCCACATGTTTGTGAGGATGGGGAGAAGGATTACAGGAACAGTTCTGGTTCTCACTTTTCACTTAGTAGAGAATAGCAATTTATTTCACTAAGGATTCTAGGCTACAAAAATTGTTTACTCTCAATAGAAAGGGGGAACCCTCCCCAAAAAAACCCTCTCTAAAGTTTTCCAAGGAAAAAGAAATATGAGGCAACATCGGAGTGTTTAGGAGGTGGTTTGTAACAGAGCTGAATGTGTGTATTAAATATGCATATGCAGTTTGTTACTTTGCGGCAGGTTGTTGACTCTGAGATGTCTATCACAGGGTCCAATAAAAATTACCATTTTGGACAGAAAAATGTTTTCTTTTAAGTATTTTCAGATAGCTTTTTCAACAAGACAGAAGTGTGCTTTCTGGTTTATTGGAATTGCATTAACGATGTCTGGAAATTGTCTGAACTGTCTCTTGTGGTCTTCAGTTATGGAAAATAGAATATGTTGAAGGATAAGGGGTTTTTTTCCCCAGTCTGTTCAAAATTCCTAGGTTCGTGTGGTCACAGGCAGGGAGCGATACAACCTGCAGCACTTTACTTTTTGTTTCCCCAAATCTCTGTGTAAGGCTGATCTCTTAAATAATATATTATCTTATTCTAGTATGTACTACTAAACTGCTCAGTGGAGTCCTGAAAGGGCTGTCATATCCAAATTTCTTGTAAGACCCAATTAATCAACCTCTTAAGTTTCACTGTATTTGAACTTCATCGTTACTGTAAGCAACATTTTAGTCTTAATCTTTAAGTACAGCTGAAAGTCTCTCAATGATCTGAATAACTAAGAATATTTGATTCCAATTAAATTAATTACACGGGCAAAACTTGAAGCCTTAGTCACTGTGGACATTTGCAACTCAGTGGAACGTTCAGTCCCACTTGGCAGGTCTGTGGTGCGAGTGCATCAGATCTGACTGTCGGCAGCAGAGGAGCAGCCGGCCCAGGCAGGCGGAGCCAGCGTCTTCCGCGGGACAGAAACCTTAAAGCCTGGAGGAGGAGAGGGGAGGAAGAGTTCTGAGAGCACACCGGACACATCCTAGAGTCTGAAATCTTCTGCAGCACGCCGTGTTTTCTTGAATGTCTTCTTATAGTAAATAATAATGAAACACTTCTCATTATCAGTCCAAAGGAGATGTTAAAAAAAAAAAAAAGCCCCTTCTTGTCAACCTCACCCAAAATATGTGAGAAGTCAAGTTTGGCTAGTGCTTGGGTCACAAGATAGGAGGTGAAGCAACTGTGCTTTCTTCTGCTGGTGCTTCCTGTAGCTCACCAGTAAACCTCAATGAAGACATGTAAATGATTTCTTCTTTCTGTTTCTTTTCATCAATAAATGGAGTTAGGAATCCTTATTTTTATTCCAGAGTGTTTTGGTTGAAGAGCAGTTCATGAAAACTGACTCTTGTGTCTCACAGGATAAAAGATTCGTCTGATTATGAAGTCTGGGTGTCAAGATAATGAAATAATGCAAAGGTCTCAAAAGGCAGAAGTCAGTATTTGATAAGCGCTTTAGTATTCAGGTATTTCAGCATGGGAGACTGACAACTATATTTAAATTGTCATTATGAAGTTAGAGAATGTTTGCCAGTCAGAATCGCACTGATACCAATTTTAATTGCATTACTTGGAAGGCTACCAAGACTGGGAACTTAAGAGCTTCCGAAGCACATTTTAATTGTAAGCAGAGCGTGTGCCACTTAAAGAACGCCCTCCAAGGGGTGGCTTTTGCCACCTCACATTAAGTGCCTTGTGAGCAGAGTTTTATCCTTGTTTTTCCCCTTTGAAGTGACTGGTTTTGAACTCTGAGGGTTGTATCGGGTATCTGGGTACACCCTCTCCTGGCCAAATGGCACACTTAAGAGGGCCCTCAGTTTTCCAGCTTTTAAGGATTTGGAGGAGTGTGTGAAAGATGATTAGAAGCTCTCGGAGGAGCTGTCTCTTTGTTTTGATCATTTACTGCTTAACTGGAAAAAAAATACCGATGATCCGATATTCCTGTGCATCCATTAGGCGTTAGAAAAGCGGAGTGCCAAGTACTGGTTGTATGTAGTTATAGCTTAGTGTGTGTTAGGAAAAAGATTTTACTCCTAGGATTCCTGAAATTACAGTTTCACGGCACTGTTATTTAATAACCCATACAGATGTTAGAGGGTGGATTTCCTCATGCACACATTTTCCCTGTCAGATTGACAGGATGTTTTGGGAAGGTCATTTCAGAGGTCTGACTCTAGCTTCAAGTGCAGTTCCTTTCCTTTGTGCTTTTATCCCTGGCCTCCTCTTGGCCCCCGTTTTGACTCAGTTGTTTCTGTGGTTTTTTGTCATTTGTTCCCAAGAAGGTTCTGCTTCCAGAAGGCAGCAGAGAGCGTGCCTGGCTCCCGTGGAGTGTGAGTGGTGCAGCTAACGCATCATTTAGTGCAGAGAGCCTCCCCACTGTGGAATGAGGAATGGCAAAATGAAAGAGAAAATGCATTATTTCTATGGCGAGAGAGCTGCTGGTGTCAACTGCACTTCCCTGTTGTCTATAGCCTGTTTTAGCAAATATGGCAAATGCTCAAGTCCTGACATTCAAAATGTGTTTAATGTTGCTTAATGTTGTGTAAGTGTAATTTTAAAAGACACGTTTGAACTCCCAGTAGCGGTGAGATTTGGCCTGGCTCGAATTTAGGTTCATTTGTCTGTGGGGAGGACCATAAACCGAGTGTAGCTCTTCTCAGAGCCCCTTTTTTCCTCCCCTCTCTGGTATCCTTAAAAAAGAGCAGTTTGAAAATAGCAGGTAGAAGGCACGTACCAAATGGGGTCCTTGACTTCCCTCTGGCTTTCCCTGTGATTGTGCTCAAGTGGTGATTCCTCAGTCTCTCAGATACCTTATTCCTTTGGATTTATTAGGCAGAAATCAGTAGGAAAAATAACCTTCAAACCAGTTGCAATAACTTGAACAGGATAATTAGGACACAGAACAGAGTTAGAAGGTACAGAATGTGTTTGAGATTCAGCTGGACAGAAGTCTTTGGGTTTGGATGTTGCGCTGCAGGTAGAACCTGGACCGGCTGGAGTTGATTCCAGCAGAGAACAGGGAGATGGATGAGTCCAGAAGATGCGATGTGGTAATGCTGAGGCAGTTGTTGACTGAAGGAAAAGGAATGGAGGAACATGCAAATGGTTTCCAGTTCCATCGAAAGCTCCTGTGAAGCCGAGGATAAAATCACAGTCTCCGTGTTCTCGTGGGCAGGACAGAAGGCAAACAGCAACAGGAAACGTTCTGGGTAGGCTTCAGGAAGAGCTGCTGTCATGGCCTTTTAGTGCGTTTGACTGGAGGGCTGCAAGAACGAGTTGGAACTTGGAATATTCGTGGCTGGAGCGGGCCAGACCTTTTGGCAGGGAGGAGAAGGGATGCAGTGACCTCCTAACATTGTCCCAGATGCTGAATTTCAAACTCCCCAGTGTGTTTCTCTTTTCCCTGGGCGCTTGCAGCTGGCCAAGGCAGGGATATTGGCTTCAGCTCTCCCTTGTTCTCCACGCTTTGACTTTTCCTGGGTCTGCACCCAGCAGCCCAGTGAAGGTGGGTGGGTGAGACTCACAAAACTGGCTGAAGCGCCCAACACAAATTCTAGGGTTTTGTTACGGATTTAAAGACCATCCTGGTTTATTTGAGACTTGGCACGCTTCTTTTCGTTTCCACAAATGCAGGTTTGAAGTAGTACATGGGCAAGCCCATAATAAATTCTGTATTTGTACCTTTGGTAATTGCAGTAGAGGTAGAGAGGAGGGTGATGAGGAATCTGGAATCTGAGTCTGTTAAACTGGAGAATCGGGGAACAGGTGAATGTAGTTTGAAAAGCCTGAGCTAAAGCAATCACTGTAAAATGAGAAAACAGTTTGAAGAAGTGGGAAAAAGAAGCCTAATATGGAACTTGAGAGGCATTTTTTAGATCAGAAAGAAAATATTTTCTGACTAAATTGAAAGTTTGTGGTTCGATGCCTTTAGTCTTTTCATCTATGAATTTAGCATGTTGTGATTATTTAAAAATAGAGAAGTTATCACGATTGGGAAAGGGTGTTTGTAAAAATAAGGTGGAAGGACTTTTGCAAGAGACGCTCGTGGCGTGGTTTGCGGAGCCGCTGGAGCTGTCAGGGTACGCAGAGGAGGAGTGCTGACTGTCGCTGTGTGTTGTGACGGGTCGAGCGCTCTGCAGCGCCGTGCCCGTGCTCGCAGAGGAGCCGGCAGGATGCCTGGGGTGTGATTCGTGTGGGGGCAGACAGCGGGGATGGGAGCGCCCGTGCCCGTGTGTGCTCAGTGTACACAGAGTCGCTTCTGTGCCCGTGCAAAGGTCCTGCCTGCTTGGCTGGGGGGTGAGGAGTGCTACAAACCTGCCAGGAAACTTCACCGTGCCTGCGGCATCCCGCATCTCGGGGCAGCAGCGCAGGACTGGCTGTGCCAGGGTCCTGGCATGGGACGCGGGGGCGTGCTGAGTGTGCTCTGATACCATTTTCAGAGTAAAACCTGCCACGGAAGGGTTTCCAACAGAAAGAAGGACCCCGAGCCTTCCTTTCCATCTTGTTTACATCATGAACTCCGTGTGATTTGGCTACTTTCAAATGGGTGCAGAAAAGGGGAGTGAGAGCTCTTGGTTTCAGTTTTACATTAACGGGTTAAATTTTTCTGCTTCCAAGTGGCCGTTTCTGGACTCCGAGAGTTGTAACTGGGTACACCTTCTCCTGCCCACACTGCACACTGGAAAGGGACCTCAGTTTTCTTTAACTGGTTTTTGAGCACCCGGCAGCTGTACCCAGTTAGGTGAGAGTTGTGCCTGCTCACTGGGGGCTTCCAGCACAAGCTACAGGATGCCTGTAATGCCTCAGTGTTTTATTTCCTTTTATGAGCTGCAAATTTACTCTATCAGGGAGGTTAATGAGTGGAATGTAACTGTTTAAAATGCGTAAGTGTCGATTTTGAAAGCGCACTTTAGGACAGTTCACTCTAAATGCCTTCCAATTCTTTGCTGTGTGCATTCCAATGAAAATGGATATGATGATTGCTTATAGACGTAGAGTAAGGCAGTGAGTTATCAGGGGTAAGTTGTTAAAACATTATGCATTATAATATGGCATCAAAATTTAAGTGACTTCGTGATAAGATTAGCCTAAAGGCTCTGGCTGTGTGTCTCTGACTGCATCAGTTAATTTGGTACTTGTCGTTCTCAATAACTGATACTAAAATAAAAAAATCAGTGTTTAAGACACGTTGGATCTAAGTGAGTTTTACCCTCCCTGCCCCAAAATCCTGCTTTATGTGGAAGATGGATGATTCTTAAAATCCATCTTTTAAGAAATTACTTGGGTTTGTGTAAATCTCGTGTGGTGCATGGTGGTGAAGTATCCGTGATGCTGCTGGCTTTGTGGTAGAGGTTGGGTGTGTACAAGACGTTCAAGCTTGACAGAAATTAAAGGGATCACAGAAGTGGTTCAGGTTTCGTTGGGCCCTTATGGGACTGAGTATCCTCAGGGTACGGATGGAGTGTGAATTGACCAACAGATTATTTAAGAGTGTTGGGCTAGGAAAGACGAATTTTGCCTATTACCTAAAAGCATTTTCTGGACTAGAATAGAAGTGTATGTGCTGAATTACAATTCATTTAATGTGGCTTCTCTCTGTATTGATTGTAAAGATGGCTCTGCATGGATTTGCAGCTTCCCAGCGGTTAATGCTGTTATTTAGATGTTTGGTCTTTGTACCAATGGAATCTTGACCCTCGTTAAATCAATGTGAGATTTGCAGTGTGTCTTGGTGGAATCGGAGTTTCATCCTTTGTGTGTTTTCCTGTAAACGTAAACAGTTATTTCAGTGCTTTTAATGTTGTTCTGCTAATAGTTGCGTTTATCCAAACAGGAGGAATGTTTGATTTAATCTCTTTCACCTTACTGCTTCCTGCGGTAACTGCTTTCGTTGAGTCAATAGGACCATTCTTGGTGGCTTTTGTTTGTTTGTTTTGTTCGTTTTGTTTGGGTTTTTTTCTTCTTTTCAAAGTGCTTTGTATCCAGCTTAAAACTGTTCGGTGCAGTGTTGGCCAAGATGGGCATCCCGCAGGTTTAAGCGTGGGTGTTCTTCCCCGTGCTGCCTTTCAGAACACCTGTGCTGAAGCAGGCAGCCTGCTCATTGTGTGTGTTCCAGCCCCGAGATCCCTGCCTGCTGCTGCTTAAATAAAGTGTAGTAAAGCCAAGCAGTGCTGCGCTGTCCCGAGGTGCCGCTTGTACTCGTTTAGTGGAGCTGGTTTCTATTGCTCTTTTAAATCAGTCCAATCACTTGAAGTTGCATATCCCAAATATGGAGAGTACTTGGTTGTTTTTCTGGTAACAGTTGCTAAGAATGATATTTAATTTACTTTGTATGCCTTAGGACAATTAAAACGAAGCAGGGCACCTTTTATTTCATTTGATGAAAACTGCAATCAAATGGAAATATTAAGATTCTGCTTTTTGCTCAGCATTCATCTATCACTCATTTGCTAGCAGATCGGAGGAAGTAAAGTAGGTGAGGAAAAATAGACTCTGCTTATTTTGGGACTGATTTCCTCATTCTTTCTGACTTGTGCGGATCCTCCTCTCACTGAAACAAGCACATGATTATCAGTGCTGTGTATGTGTTTATGTATGTCCTGCGCGTGTCTCTGATCATTATCAGCTTACAAGGACTTTGTGACTTTTAAGATACTTGGGTGTTTTTTCCTCCTCAAACTCCAAGCTTCTGAAGTCAAGCAACTGAGAAAATGTAGTCTTTTATCCCCTAGAACAATAGTAAACCCTACCTCGAAGGTGAGGGAGAAGCGCAAAGGTCGTGCAGGTAAATCACAAAACCTCACGAACACAAAGGCAGTAATGAGGGTTTCCCTCGTTTTTGTCTTACACCTGGCTCTCGGAAATGCAGTCCGAGTCTGACTGTACCTGGAAAGTATTACACCCTTTGCCCATACCGGGGTGCAAATTTGCAGTAATTGGGCTGAATTTCTTGGTTGTAAGAGGAGCTTGCAAAATACGGGTTGGTGGAACAAAGCTAAAATAATCCGTGAGCTCTCTCTCATGGTTTTCTGTGTGATAGATGACGTTGGTTTCTGAAATTTGGTTTGGAGTTTGTTTCACAAGGGCTGCTAGCACAGGTCAGTCTGTGACAGAATGCATTGGCAGTAGTCTTTGAGGTATTTCTGAAGAGACTGTACAGCAGTGTTGGAAGGATGATTTTCCCTTCTCCTTATGAGAGCTGCTTTAAAAATTCCTGAGCTACAGCTGAACAGATGGTATTTGCCATTATTGTCAGGCTTAGATCTTAAAAGTTCATTTTTTTCTTCCTTAGTTAACAGAATTTTAAATTTGTGTTGAAAAATGAAAGCTAGAAGGATGTTAAGTGTCTGATTTATCCTTAACTGCCTTAAAAACTCTGCGTTTTGGTAGTGGTCTTTAAACCTGGCAAAGGTAGACTCAGACTCTTGATTCGGTGTCCTAAAGGGAAAAGCATTGGCTACTGAAGACAATTGTAGTTAGTTTCTATCTTTTTCTTCCTCAAAAAAAGCGTAAAGACTGTGTGTGCATAAAACGATCAAAGTGCAATTATTTCAATTATTTCAGTGTTTTGCTGAAGCGAAAGGTGAGGCAGAGTTATTGAGATGAAATAATTGGAAGAGAAATATTTTGAGGCTTATTTTGGGAAACTGATGTCCTTTTTTGTTTCCTCTGCACTGCTCCTTTAATGGTGGTCTTTGGTGTCGTGGGCTCTGTGGGCCTGTTCCAATGGCTGCAAAAAATAATCAAGAAAAACACGTCTATTTTCAGTAGGCTCGTATTACCATCCAGCTGTCCATCTAAATTTGTAGGGATTCACAAATCAGAAAGAACTGGAGCTGCTTGTGAAGATCAGCAGAAATATCTGAGAGAGAATATTTTTGGTGGAAACAACATGACCTCAAAAAATGTCAGTCTGTTTGTTAGATATTTGGCATTCTAGTAATAAAAGCTGTTAACATATTTTATCCAATAGGGTTTGTTTTTTTTTAAAAATAACTTAAATCTATGTCGATTTGAGTATAATGCCTTTATTTAGAAAGTGCTTTAATTTGAGATGTCTTAAAAGAGGTAGTTCCCTTATAACGTCAGGGGAGTATTTACTTTCCTCCCCCCACCATTCTGCAAAATACAAACTTGTCTTGTTTTCCAGTCTCAAAGAGTTTATATTCTTTCATGTACAGTGGCATTTACTAGGGGATAAATCCTAAAATGCTGTAATGATTTCTTAAACTCTGCATTTGAACGCGAGGAGCTAAATCCGTGCGTGGTTCAGCTTAACCTTCTTTGGAAATACTGGAAGCTGAACAATAGAAATGCTTTCTGTACAGAACGAGGCTGTGCACTTATTTTGTACAATAGAGAGCATTTCGTTACAGCAAGATCAACAGAGGAGGAAAAACCGTTCGGTGTTTTGATAAGCAAAAATGGTTGGCAAATCAGATTCTGAGTTCTTTCAGCACTGCAAACCCAGCAGAGGGACGGGAGCTCTGAGCCACGAGCCTTCTCCCAAGACGTCAGACCGATGGGAAAACGTTGAGATTCTGTTCGCTTTTGGGTGTGTGGCCTTGACTGTATTTCAGGAAGCACTTCTCACTGAGACCACAAGGCCTAAAAATAAATTAGGGCAAGGGAAAAAGGTCTGTTATAGAAATTTAATTATAGACCAGCTTCTGCTTCTTTAGAAGCTAATAAAACCCAATATATTTTTGCAAGACTTGCCAATATTGGCAGATTAGTGGATTTAGTGAAACCTTGAGAATAGCTGAAGGGTAAACTGGGACATAGAAGGAAAATTAATTTTAGTCTGTATTTAAGTTCACCACTTTCTATACCGAAATACCTTCTACGAAGTGCTGACTGTAGCATAATTGTAAAGGATTTTTGAGATTTTTTGAGTTTATCTTTGCAAAATGGTTCCTGGGTATCTTTCTGCAGATCTTGTCTAACCCAGTTCTTTTAGGCTGACTGCACGTTAGAGAATTATCGTATATTCCACATAAGCAATTACTCTGATGTAATTTATGACCTCCTGACCTTTTCAGTTTTCTGCTGCAAGGATTATAACGAGCGTGGTGAGCAAAGGAGGGAACTGAAGGCCAAATACACACGAGAGTCGAATCACCCCGGACCTGGCGAAGTCAGGTGTGATCTGTGGGCAGGGAGCTGACTGCACGCAGGCTTTCCTGGGGATGATGTGCAGATCACTTTCTCAGCTATTGTTGCCCGCACAGGAGGAGAAATTTGATGATGGGGAGGCGAGGCAAGCAGGGAAATGCACAGTGGGAACTGCTGGAAAAACAGCACCAGTGGGATGGTACTGAGGGATTGTTGTGCATCGTTCCTGGGCAGCACTAACAGCTGTGTGAGTCCCTCCTCACTGGGGAGGGAAGGGATGCAGCCTGTGGGACAGCCTGTGCTGCTCTTGGTTTCCCCTCTGCCTCATGAGAAATGCAGCTCCTTCTAAAGCTCCGGAGGCTGGGGAACTGAGCTGAAGGGCCCCGTGCTTCCACAAAAACAGCGTTTGTCCTGGTTGGCTTGTAATGCTTCAGCTGGCTTCACGTTGTTATTACAAGTTAAATTTCAAGTCTCAGATCGAAATGTAAAATTTAGTAAGAACTTTCTAAGCTCGGCAATATTTTTGTGGTGCCTGTCAGTGTATGTAGTGAGTCTGTCAAAATCCAGCACCCTGTGATCGCTGAGATGTGGAAAGCGGAAAGAAAATGAAATAAAACCTGTATCCTTTCACGTTCTCAGGCATGTAGAAATTAATGTCTTATAAGGTACGGCTTTGCTCCTAATTTAGTGCTTGTTGCAGGGAGTTGATGTGAAACGTAGAACTGGTATTTAATTTCCGTAGCAATGAGTGCTGTTCCAGTTGGTGTTCCCATTGTTGCTGGAACTGATGGCCAGCGGCTTTGTGTGACCCATCAGGCGGGTACCTTGCATTGGCTGAACTGTGGAGTGCACGCAGCAAAGCTCTGAGAGTGGCTTCTGCCCTTCAAAGGGAAGGTTCTTCACAGCCTTTCCAAGATACCTGGCTCAGAACAACGACTGCACCCCCCTTGGGAGGCTGATGAGTTCCCCTGTGGTCCCCGTGAAAATGGGCTGCTCGAATTGCACAAGAGCTGCAGCACCCCGTGCTCGCACTGGAGTTTTCTCTCCAGATGTGTTTGATGGGGAGTGCCCGTGGTCATTGCACTGCAGAAAGGGAATGGAGCTGTCGGTGCCAGCTTAGGGACCCGGATGGGTTCTGTGGGAGCGCGACCCTGAAAAGCTGCTGCACCCCTCACTGCAGTGATTTAGCTGGAGGCACTTTGGCTGCAGGGGAATTTCCATGCAGGATTTATTTTACAAAAATTGGAGAAAGAGCGTGTGCCGGTTTTACTGAGGTGTTATTCTGAAGCGTTCTTGTATTTCGGGGGCACATCAGCTCACGTGGAAATCGGTGGCTCGTTCTCCTGGCTGTGGGAACGTTGAGCCAGTCCCTGTGTGCAGAGCCTGGGTGATCTGCAGGTTTGCACGCGGGAGCTCGGAATGTCTGACAGAAATTGCGGTGGCCGTGTTTCACAGCCTTTGTACGAAGTACTGCTCCACACTGTTGTGACCTGAAATAGAAATATAGCAGGTAGCATGCTTGAAAACCCAACAAACCGTGTGGCATCCTGCTCCTTTGTGCTGGTGGAAATGATGGAGATTTTCCAGTGGTTTGCAGTACTTTGACTGGGTACGTGTGTGATAAAGTGAGACTTCTGCGTGACCTGACTGCTGCTGAGATTCATATGTTCTGTTAACACCACAGACTTGGTCTGGGCGGGAGAAAAATAAAGAATGCTTTTGATTGTAAAGGAAGTTTTCACCAGCTGCTGAGTGCAATATCTTAGGGTTAACGTGGTGTTACTTACGAATTGCTGTGTGTGCTATGTTTACCGTGCAGCTGCAGAGATGTTATTTTCAAATGTCACTGAAAATAACATTCCAGGGGAAAATTTGCATCTAATCTTCCAAGCTTTTCTAGCAGGAATTACGTGAGGTTTGACCATCCTTCCTCTGTATTCAGACCAGGCTTCAGTGTGACCAGTACCAGGGGTTTGGGCTTTCTTTTTCTTTCCTTTTCGTTCCTAGTTGAGATACTGACTTTGTTCTTACTATACTAAGGCTATAAACTCCTTTTACGTTTGCTAATGGTTCACTTTTTCTACTGTAATTCTTGAACAAACTGTCTTGTGTGAATTTGGGCTTGGTATTTCAAAAGCATCTAGGTATCAAAATCTTCGAACTGTGAGAATTGTTCTGGAATGTAAACAGAATGTAAGCAGGTACCTTTGCAGAACTAGTTCAGATTCCAGCAAAGTTCTCTGTGTTCTTTCTTTCCTTTGCTTTTATAATAAGGGCAAATAGATTTTAAATTTTTTTTGAGTTTTTGTTAAGGGTATTAACTTTTGGATGGGATAATACTGCTGAAGTGCTTCATTAGCATAACAGATTTCTAGAATGCAGTATTGATTGCTATTCATGAGCACCAACATTCACTGACTAGCTTAGAAAGCTAATTAAAAATTATAATTGACTTTATTCCTCTTTCTCCTGTAAATGTTTCCCTTTCCTGTCAAATTGTAAAGTTGGTTTTTGTCTTCAGTTTTTAAAAATAATCTGTCTTCAGCACAGTCAGGAGACCTGCGCAGACTGTTCTGAATTGTTCAGGTGCAAAGTTATAGGTAAGTGGGCTGAAGTCTCCTGGGGCTTCCCGATACCCTCTTTGTATCTCGGGCAAGTTTAGAGAGAGAATGTTTTCGTATTTCATGGCCTCTTAAGGTTAGAGAGTAAAATTTTAGTTTAACGATTTTAGAGAACAAAAAAGAACAGAAACATTGATTTATTTAAAAAAATCATCTTTACATAAATCAATATTGGAAATCTCTTTAAAACTCTTGCCTTGAGCCAACTGTGACCTGACCAAGCGGTCACTGTTGATGTGCTGAAAAGTCTCTTTATTGCATCAGTTTTAGCCACCGTTCAGTTTAATTCATGTTCTGTATCGTGCAGGGGAAGATGACAAAAACCATGAGATTGTCCCTGTTTCTGAAGGCTTTGAGGTGAACATTGTGTGGGGCTGGGAGGGTGTGCTGCAAAGTCTCGCTTTGTGCTTGGGGCTCAGATTTTCCCTGTGTTTCTGGAAAACGCTGTTCAGCCCACCCTGAGCTTTTGACCTTCTCTTTTTCTCCAGATGCTGATCACCTGGGCAGGTTATCTGTTTATTGCAAGTCCTTTCAGTCAGGGGGATAATTCTTGAATCTGGAGTTGGGAGAAGCTCAGCAGAGTGTTTTGCACAGGCCACCACTGCTGCCATTCCTAACTCATGCCAGTGACTTTTTGATTGCATCCTATGAGAAACATTGAATATCATGGAGCAGTTGGTGAGGATATTAAAACTAAGTGGAATTTATTAAAATAGCTTTTGCAGGTAGAAGAAAAGTGTTATTAAAAGGCTGAGTTGATTTGCTCAACACTGAGCATAAGGTGCACACTCTTGGATGGGCAGGGCTGTTTCTTAGCGTGGTGCTTCTGGAGGGAAGGTGGATTTTAGAGAGTCTCGTGGCCTGGAAATCCAGATGCAGCTGATAACAGGATCAAGTTCACTGCACGTGCCTTTTGCACTTCCTTGTGCTGTACTCAAACTTCTCATACGAAATGTTGCGCCAGCAACTGAGGGAAATGACTTAGTCCAAGGTTAGGCTTACTTTGGGTGTGTGTATTGCTGGTTAGAATTTAAATTTATTTGTCAAGTAATTTGTCAAAACTGTACCCTAAAGAAGGATTTTTCATGCTGTTAGCTCTTTTTAGATTGATTTGTAGCACTGATTCATGAAAATGTTGGCCATTCTAGGTTGACTTCTTGAGGAGAACTGTAATATGATGTGAGCACTTGAGCAAACTGTAAAAACTGCTCTAAAAATACTGTGTATCCTTGCTACATGCCGTGTATGATTTATATGTACGCACCCTGCATGTTCTGAACAAATGATTGTACGTGGAGTTCAACTGTTCCATTTCCGTTTTAGGAGTGGATTTTATGGATTTGTGGAGCAATTGATTGATCAGCTTTAGGCCACTGTTTCTGTGAATGAGAACGGTGCATTTGTTAACTTCTTAAATATTAATTTGTAATTTTTGCAGGCAAAACCTGTGAACAGTTGAAGTGCAGAAAATACAAATGCGTTCTATGCATTTCTTAATGACTTGGTGAAAAGGTGCTTTTTGACTTCAGTTTAATGTCTGTCTTTTTGTTATACAATACTTAGTTTGTTCTGTAATCAGATGGCTTTTTGGGATTGATACGCATCAGATTCCAATCCTGTTCATTATGCTCGCTAATGCCTTCTCCTGTTTTTTTCCTTCACTGAGGTCAGCAGGGTGGCTAGTGAATGAAGTTGAAAGTAAAGAGATCAAAACTGGGCTTTCAGTTGGGAAATCACAACAGTGCATATTCTGCAGATCAGGATTAGTGTCCAGGGCAGTACAAAACTGGGTGCTCTGCTCTTTTCAAGGAGCTCATAAACCCAAATTTCACAGTGGGATGACTCTGTGTTAGGATTTGCCTCTGGATGTGGCCCTGGAAAGAAAGAAGGCTCTGGGCTAAGACATGGCTTATGAGACACCAGATTTGCTGTTGGTGCTTCCTTCTTGGCTCTGTGGGATTCCACGGACAGGACTGGGCTTGAAGTTTATTTTCCTTTGCTGCTTATCCTGTGTGAAAGAGGCGTGATGCCCTTCCTGCTCTCAGTGCTGCTCTTTGGTGAGACATGAGCCACGTTCTGTGGCAATCCCCTCGTCTCCTGTTCTGTGCTCCCCAGCCAGGTCTCTGCACTCTGTGTGGCTGAGTGAGGAACAAGGTGGAGTGCGAGGAGAGGAAGCAGTGCCTGCTGTTTGTATGGAGCCAGAACACGGCTGTACCTGGCCAAAGGTCTCTGAGTTCTGTCACAAAGCAGCTGGGTGGTGGTGGCAGAACCACCCTTGTCAGTCATCTCAGCTCTGCTGGTAAATGTGAAACAAGTCCCTTGGTTTTGAGTAGCGTGCTGAAAATGTGTTCCCCACTGAAACTTAGGAAGAAAACGTCTCCCGCAGCCCAAATGCCCTGTCCCGAAAGGTTTGTTAGCTTGGAGGTACTCAGACTAGCTGGTTCTTTTCCCGGTTTCGGTTTTCTTTCCTCTTGCTGTGTCACAGTCTGCAGCTGTCCTTAGTGGCGCACACTCGGCTCCCCTGGAAGTGCAGTGACTCAGCTGCATCTGTACCCAGGATGCAGAGACTGAGCAGCGATTCTGGCACCGTGGCCTTTCGAGTCCCAGGCTACAGTTCGTCCCATCCTTCTCTCAGGGTTTTGTACTTCCTTAGAAACAGCTTGCAATTTTTTATTTTTTATTTTTTTTTTCAATGTTTTGTTTGTTTGGGCTTCTATTGTTTGTTTGGGCTTTTTTTGTTTTTCCTTTGCTGACTCTGGTAGCTTGTAAAGAATTCTTTTCCCCTTTCATTATTGAGACTGTTAGCTATGCTAGAGCTGATTTATTTATTGATCTCCTCACGAGGACAGTGTGTGTAGCTTGGATCCTGTCCTGGCCAGAGCTGGCTGCCCTGCCCCCCAGCCCCCGGGGGTTACTGGCACCAGTTGCAGCCTTCCTGCAGTGGTGTTACCATGCAGTGATTATGCCCTGGCTGGAAATTGCTCTTCAGAGCTTTAAAAATATTTTTCTTAGGGTGTCGCTGATTTTCCTATCACCCCAATTTATGTTTAAGTTTCTCCTCTAGCAAAGGCACTGAAGGAGCCTCAGGAAACAGATGGGAGAAAAACTTGCAGGATAAGTTTTTTTTACTTTTTTTTTTTTTCCAGGTAGAACACTTGGCTCTTATCGCTACTTTCCATTTGTGTAGGTTTTTAGTTTAGCATTTTTGGCTACTGTAAAATAAGGGTGTTACTTTTAATAGGTGTGAAATTATAGATAAGAATGGTTTGAAAGAGGGGAAAAAACCACCCACCAAACCCCCAAAGCAAGCCTGTATTGTAATAGAAATGCTATTTATATTTGCATTTGGTGTACTTAGGCACAACAGCCAGACCCTTGGCATTGATTCTGAATGAAACATAGTTTTCTTTGACTTTATTGGCTAGGGAAAGTTAACGATTGTTTGTTTGGGTTTTTTTATTCTTCTCCTTAAAAATTCTATATGAATTAGGCTTTAGGCTGCATAAAGTGCGTAACTACTCTTATTGATTTTTCTCACTGATGGAATAATGGTCATCTCTCTTCTTAGCTGCCCTCCTGAGATTCTGTAGGTCACCCAGTAACATAATAAAATCAAACACGGGCACATTATTTGTTAAACTATACACCATGAATAGAAAATGAGGTCTGAAGTGACTCTTTAGTCTCTGTTGTCTTTTATTTTACTGCTGACTTTGTTCTTGTGGGTTTTGTGGGTTTTTTTAAATAGCATGAAATATTAATATAGAAAAAGCAGTCAGTGGCAGAAACTACTGCGTGGATGGAAGTGCAGTGTTGTTATATTAGGAGCAGCTGACAGATGAAACATTAATTATAATTAATTGTTTGCATTATTGTACAAAAGAAGGGACTCAGAATAATGTCTCCAATGTTTTTACCTCCCTTTGTCCTTTTGTGAAATCAGAATTAGTGGGAAACATTTCATAAGGTGAAAAAGGGGACCTAAGATGATGTCTGAGCCATTTAAGAAATAATTTCTTATATTCATTTTTTTACTTCATAAAATTCAAGGGGGAACAATAAAGCAATGAGTGTAATAGCAGGGACTCCTTCTTATTTGAGAAGAGGTCTCAGAACAAAATTAAGACAAAGCTTTATTTTAGTCTTCATAAGAATAAAATTAAGTCAAATCATATTTTTAATAATGTAAAAGTTGTTCCCCACCTTGGCCGTTTATTCTTGTCAAAATGTGTTACAGATTTCATTTGAAAATAAATCTCTTTTAATGTGATGCAGCTTTACCTTGCAGGAGAAAGCATCTTTGCAGCACATTTTTTTGTGTTTTTTTTCTCTAAGTCTGCGAACAGGCCATTTTTACCTTAAATCACAGCTCGTATCCCTGACTGCTCTCTTTGTAGGTTCTGCTGTGCCGTTTAGTGTGCAGGGTTTTGTGCAGCGTCAGTTGGGGGACGCGATGGAGAGGCTGTGCTGCTTTCCAGGCTGGTACAGGGCATCTCTCCTATCCTCCATGACTATCAGAGTAGTATTTCTTTGTTCCATTCAGACAGTTACTCTGCAGTCAGAATGCTGCTGTTGAGTTGAACTTTGATTAACTAGGAGCAGATAGTACTAAACAAAAAGCCAGGGTGATTTTGAAGAACCATCTGATGCTGTAAATACGCTCCAGACTGGCAGTGGTTTAAGCAGTGGATATCGTGTTTGCAGGGCCTTCTTCTAGATGACTTCTGAAATGGTTTGATGGGTTCTGGGAAGAGCTTCCTGTATTTCTGACAGTTTCCTATCAAGTAAATGTCATCACAGTTCAAATAACTACTCAAGAAGAGACCTAAATTGTAACAAAAAATCAAAGTCAGCCAACTTGAATGCAGTCTATAAATAAAAAGTGAAAGCTGCTGTTGCTCTTTGCAGTCGCGTGCCCATAGCTCCCCCTTCATTTTGGGGCCTGTGAAACGGGCTGGTTTGGATTAAACTGGCTGTGGTGTGGTTTCGTTGGTTTCTTATTGCAGTCAGCAAAGAAGTTCTACTGCTGAGCAAATCAGTCATTTGCACGAGTGTGAAAAAGCAAATTCGGTCAAGAAAAAACGTGCTGGTGCTGGGCTGGAATCAGGTTCACTCTCAGCCACCACCACGAGGTAATAAGGCTGTGGTGATACTCAACAGCAGCTGAACGTTTAATCAGAAAGCTTCCCGTCTGAGCATTAATATAAATGCAGTGGGAAGTCTGTTGCTCTTAAATGTGAAGATCTGAGTCAGAGATTGCATTTAATCTGTGGGAAGGATACTTTTTCCTCTGTAAAAACAAGACCTTGCGAAGGTTCTGATTGCCCGTTTCTGCTGCTTTGTGTGTTTGTAGCCGTGGAGCGAGAGGCCGGGGGGTTCACACTGGTGTTGTCCGTGCTGGGTGTAAAACCAGGGTGTGTGGCAGAGAGGAGTGGTCGGTGTTTGTTCTCCTGGCAGTCGCTGGAGCTGGTCCTTGCGGAGGTGCTGCACGGGTTTGTTTTGGGTAACTCTGCTCTGCTGGTGTCCACGTTCCAGGGCTGCTGTTAACACGGAGCCGTACTCTGGCACTGCGTTTGGGGTTGCTTTCAGAGGGGTTTTGTGGGATGGCTTTCCTGTGAATCCCCCCTTTCCACTGTCCTGTTTCCAGCGTGCCGTGGGGGCAGTCTGTGAGCGCGGTGACCCTGAGATGAGAGCTCCCTTCGGCGGTCACGGCCGGCCGCACCTCAGCGTTCAGCAGCACCCGTGTGTTCCCGTGGCACGTTTACAGAATACTATCTCAGTTTACTCTCTGAGCAGTCTAAATGGACTCACCGTGCAAGGGATCTGCCTTTCCTCCTTTCCCGTGGCTGGCCGAAACACTGCACGAAGCTCTTTGTGCACCTGATGGGAGTGGGAGTTGTTGGTCTGGGTGTTGTCAGGGCTCTCCAGGCAGCTCGGTGCAACTGCCCGTCATGTCAGGTGGGGCCCTCTCTAAGTGTAGGGATCAAACACAGGTATTTCTTCATGTGGCCGGGGTCCTGAAGGGAGGGGAGGATGGCAGTGATATCCCATTGATTTCTGCCTGGGCAGCTCTGTCTTTCGCATGCTGACATTGCTCATTGCCGGAGAATTTGTGGTGGCACCTGGAGCTTGATGCAGATATTGATGTTAATGCAGCAGCTTCCGAGGCATAATTAGGATGATAAATGGGATAATTCCACGGTTAGATTCTTCTGCCACACGCTGTGCCGTGGAGCTGCAGCTTAGCTTGCAGCCCTCCGGGAGGCGGAGCGTTGCTGTTGGCTGAACGCAGTGTGAGATGTTCAGTCAGTGTTCAAATCTGAATGATGTTTTTAATAAAGGTAAATGTCTTTGGGAATCAATATCCCCGTGTAATTGTTTAGCTGCTTTCCCAATATGAATCTGTGTACTTTAGGTGCTCTTTTGCTTAACAAGCTGCAGTCAGTGAACCGTTTCCTGCAGTATAAGAGGTTTTTGAGGAGGAGTGGGAGCAGAGGCAACTGCACTAGAGTTTTGACAAATAGAAGCTTGAGGAGGAAGAGCAGAGCACAAGATACCAGGTGCTTCTCTCCCTAAATTGTGAAAATCACCCAGTGCCTTAGTGAATATACACTGTTTCACTTAGATGGAAAATCGGTGTTGATACTGTTAAGCTTTTACAGTCTCGTGGAATTTGATGGTATAATTTAAACCTGCAGCTGTTGTTTGCCTCCTGTCAGAGTGAGAAAGATTAATCTTCATTTGTAGCCTGCCCTGCAATTATCTAGAGGTACTGTGTGCCCTATATTATATAATCTGATATAGCGGAGGATTACTTCTGGTCTTCATTCAAGCAAAACTTGCAGTTTCTGAAGGGAGAGTTTAATTTCAGGAAGGATGTTTGTCGTGAGTCAGAACAGAAAGTTCTGTCTCAAAAACGCTCCTCAATTTCGTGGCGGCGGTTCAAGCACTGCTGTAAAATAGCAAGGGAATATCATTGTCCTCTGCGTGGAGATGAGCTAAGGTGTAAATACGAAGAATGCAGGGCTGCAAAGATGCTGAAGATAGTAGAAAAGAGAAATGAGATTTGTGGGACTGTGGTTTCAGAATAGGAAGGAAAAAAAGATTTTGCTCTCTCCACTGTGTGTATTTGCACTCTGTGTTTAGCCCAGATGACTTGCACTCGAATTCACAGGGTTTGAGTAGAACAGGCAGTGTCTGAGCAGAGGCCTGTTGCATGTCTGTGCTTTGTGTGTTTCTGTGCTCATTTCTTGGGGTGTGCCAGTCTTAGTTCAAGAAACTGTAAATTGCCTCGTTGTTTGTCACGGGATTATTTCTGCTTTTGGCTGGTCCTTGTGCAGCACCCAACACAGCTGGGTCTTCATTCTTCCAGAATACATTTTTCTGGCAGCGGCATCAAACAAACAATTACTCCTACACTCGTTCTGTGCAGCTGTGAACCAGCAGCGCCAGGCAGCGTTGGTGCAGTTGTGCTGTTGGTGCTGGTGTCTGTAAAGGCAGCATGGAGGAGCCCAGGAGATGAACAGTGAAGATGAGGTGAGCTCAGCTGGTGCTGATGACAGTGTGGGTGCAGTCCCTGCCCTGAGAGTTGGACTCTGGGATCCTCGTGGTTCCCTTCCGACTCAGAACATTCGGTGACATCAGACACAGCTCTTCTGTGGACTCAGAACGTTTACCGGGAGAAAGCAAAACTCTCGATAACTGTGTAACAATCAGTGACTGAATCACTGTGGAAGTTTTCCAGTGAGTTAGAAGTTTCTAGTAAGTGGGTATGAGTAATTACAGCTTTAGGGTTTTGGTGTGGGTTCTAAAAGCAGGAACAGGGATGCTGTTGTTGTACGTGGATACACAGCCAAAGGAGAATACACGTCTATCCTCTGAACATCTGGAAAACTCAGAGTAAAACTGTTGCTGTCTGAGATTTTTGTCAGACTTGGTTTACTAATCCAAACTAACTGGGTTGTTTTTTTTTTTTTTTTTTGTACCAAATAATTTCTTTTTATTGTAAAAAGTAATTTCAGCCTGTTTCAGGAGGAGTTGAGAAATCAGAATTTAGTTTTGGTGTTGAAGCAGGGTCTGCAGATTTCCAGTTTGCTTCTGAAAAGCTGTACATACACATCAGCTTGTAAGTCATAACATAAATAGATTGCTCCAGAAATACTGGGGACATTGAGGTGCTTTGCAGACTTGCAGTTTTTCAGAATGTCAAACTTTATTTAGTATTGTGAGACTTCACAGAAGCTTAGGTAACAGCTACGACTGTAAGTGGCATTCTTTGGAGACATAAAGACGTTCATAAAGGTTTAAACTAATTTGGTTATTTCAGGGTTTCTCCTTTTGTCTCATGGTCCTCCTTTTCTCATCGGTGAACTGGCATGAGCTTCTCTTTCTGTGCCCTGGTCAGAGAGTTGTTGGAAAGAGTGAACATTGTTCTTAAAACCTTGCTGAAACAGAGTAAAAGGGTAACCACAAAAGACTTAAAATTTAATCATCGCCAAATAAAACGTTCATGAACTTAAATAGTGTTTCTAATAGTGTGAAATAATGGAGGCCAGCCGTGGTCAGCGGTGGTAGGAAAAGCCCCCGGAAAGTATTGAGAAGCAGTTAATTAACTTACAGGACTAAGTGATTTTTTTTGAATTTTGATCCAGCTCTTCTGGCTTTGTCTCTGCTGTGAGTAGAACTGTACTTCTTTCTGGGGATTAATTAATAATAGTACACGGTAGGTCCAAATAACCCACTGACTGGACTTCTTCTGACCTCTTGGGCAATGTATTGATCTGAAATGACTTTGCCATGATGTGATCAAAAGGAATAGAAGAACATGAGAATTGAAGTTAACAAAAGCTCTGCAAAGTTATTGTAATGTGAACGGAGCAAAACTTCACGTCTGGAAACATCAGGGTAAGGTTTTATTCCACTGAAGAGTGACTGTCTTGTCTTTTCAGGTCAGCGTAAGGTTTTGGAAGATTTTGCCCAAGAGGTTTACTTTAATTTTATAGCATCCTCTTGGAGTGGAGAGGGAGTGGAAATAGTTCGATTACATACATTTATTTCTGTGTCCTCTTGCAGGTGTAATCTCACAGTCTGCGTTTACAGTGTGCTTGTGTACATGTGTGCACACCACCAGCACTTCCATTTTGAACTGAGTCGATGCAGATGCTGCTGGGGTGGCTCACACCTCATCTGTGGACCAGCTTTGCTGCCCCGTGTGGCCGGCAGTCCCCCTCTATCGTGTTCTTGCAGCTTCTTATAAGATCTCTGAAACTGAGATGCTGGAAAAGTGGAGAGGTGTTCTATCCAGTCCCATGTTACGTCTGAGGATTGATATCCATAGGTTCAGGATAGATCCTGTTGACTTAAGACATTTAGGCTTTGTCTTTATGGTTCACATCTAGGAAAACTGATGGAAAATCAAGTAAAACGGTGGTGTTCAAGTCCCTCAGCATGCAAACTGAAATGCAGGCGTGTTAGTTGAGAAGTGCCGTGCGTGAGAGTTAATTTAAATCCCTTTGTGGGTTTCCCTCTCGTTGCAGATACCCTGCCCGCTGTGCGGGGCCGTGGTGCCTCGTTTCCCCTCGTTTCCCCTCATTTCCCTCGTTTCCCCATTCCCATGGCTGATGTCCCACAGGTGCTTGGCTGGTGAGGTGATCCATGGCAGGAAACATTGCATTGCCCAGGGGAGAAGACGTGGGATCTCAGGAATACACCTGGAATCTCGAGCCCAACTCACACTAAATCCTTTCCGTCTCTGAAAGAGGAAGTTGGGTGCTGTGAGTGTTGCGGTCAGTGTTGCTCTCCTGCCTTTCTGCTGGCTTTGTACTCTGGAGCAGGAACCCATTTTATCAACTTGAGCTGCCTAGAAATTGTCTCTAAGCTATTTCTCTAATCAATATTTATAAAGAGAGGAAGGCTCATCTAGAGAAGATGGAACAAATTATTCTTTTTGACAGCTAAAGTAAGTAGAGTTGGGTTCTGGCTTAAGTCTAGGTTATGAAATAGCGAGTTTGAAGAATGTTGAACTTGCCCAGTACGTTACTGCTGCAGAAACAACGGGGTAGGGTTTTGGTAATTAATTATTCAGATTGATTTTTCTCTGAGAAGGAAGGAGAACTTAGTTCACGTGCACTGCTTGTTCATAATTTGTAATCAAGGGCAAACAAATTGAAGTGCTCTAGGTAAAAGATGGCGTGAGAGAACACACGAATTAGAACGTGGAAATATTTTCATATAATGTTGATAAATATTTTCTTTAAATGAGAAAAATTTCAGTTTATTTCAGCTTTGGTTATGTGGCATGAGAAGGTAACTTGATACAGAATATTTCTTTACCACCAGAAATGATCTTTGGGAAGAGAAGTGAATGTCACATTTTGTCAAGTGCTACCGTTGGCTATTTGTGCTACATCTGGTACTGCTGTCGGTGGTGAAATTAACTTTCTCATTCTTTCATGAGAGGAAACTCAGTTTTTTGACCTTGATTTGCACTAGAAGAGCAGCAAGAGTGACCTGAGCTGGAGAAAAACACGGTTTTGACCTTTAGAGCCGCATGAAGAAATTCGTGAGTGCGGCCTTGATAGCTGAGCTGCGTAAATAACTTCAGATATGAGAGACTGAGGCGTTCCCTGCCAGGAAGGGGCAGAAGGAGCCTGCTCAAAGACTGGATGAGTGTGGAGATCACTCCAGGAGGAGAAGAGCCTGTGGGCCACCACCACTGCTCTGACCCCCAGTCTATTTACAAGCAGCCCATATCGTTCTTTGCTGTTTCATTTTCTGTATTCCATCAACAGTTTTAAATGTTAATAAGAGTATAAGTTACGAATCTTGACTGTTACAATTACTCAGCAGAACAGGAGACTGAAGTATGCCTTCAGAGTGCTTGTGGCTTTTGTGACACAATTCAGTCATTAAGGCAGAGTCATGGTCTACTGCTGAAAAGATACCAGTGGAAATTATTTCTGTAATTTTGATTAAAATTTTAAAACTTAAATTCTTTTAAATTTATTCTGTTAATTTAAGACTACTCCTAAGAATCTGATCCCATTTTCTGTAAGGGGCTGAACACAGGATCTATCAGTGCTGCCAGTTTGGGTATATCCGACCTGTTATTTCCTGTCCTGGCACTGCAAGTTGTGAGGGGGCTATAACCAGGTGATGGCCAAGCAGTGATGAGTGTTATTCTGCAGACTTTGATTTCAGAGGGGATAGTGCTAATTTTTGTGTAGATAGCCAAGGTGTCCTGTAGATTTCCTTTCTGGTTTTGTGGTTCCTTAAGGAAGAAGCATAAATATTGTTGTGTAAGTCACAGGAGGGAAAAGGAGCTTTTTGGAAGACTGCTGGGCTAGTCCTTACAGCCACTGTCACCATTAAACCCCCGTGCCAGGACAAAACTTTTAGTACTTTTAGTACTGTCAGCATCACTGACAGTTACACCACAACTCTTGTTTTATCCAGTATCTTCTGTTGTTTTTACTGGGTGATGCAATAGGAAAAACTCAACAGCTTTCTCGACTCAAGGGACGAAGCACAACTCTTAAGTGTCTTCACGTTACCAGGATGAATTGTATACAATTGAATGCAGTCTTTAATTTGGAATGGTTTTTATGATCATCTTTAAGATGGGAGCGGTATTTGCAGCAGTGACTCTTCAGCTCCGTGGCTGCAGGGTGGGGGTTTATCGAGGGTTGGCTGCTCAGTCATGCCCTGGGTGCCCCTCGGTGTCATCAGTGGTTCCCTAGCCAAGCTGGGGAGGCCATCCCTCATCTTTGTGCTGAGGATTTTTGGAGGAGAACATTTCTTTCAGTCAGAATTGTTACCACTAATTTGTTGGAGTTAGATGTAAAGAGTTGTATCGGCAAGGACTTAGAAATAACAATTTGATACTTTTATACACACTGTTCTTCTGAAAAATATTGGTGGAGGAACCTGACCCATTCGTTGGAAAAAGTGGCCTGAAGAGGAAGGGATTCCAAAGAACTGAACAGTGTGAGGCAGCACGGGCACCAGCGATGTTCCTTTGAATGTGCACTAGGCGTTTGACTCCTAAATGTGCTTAGATGGCGTTTGGATTTCAATTACAGGTATCTGGGAGTTGAAACCCGAATCTGAAGTGATCTGAAGAACTTGCTTTCGTTTCTCAAGTGTTTGATTTCGGTGTTAGCTGGCACCTGGTGCGATTGATCTTACGAGGGAGCAGGGTTGTTGTAAAAGTCATTTGTAAGTCCTGGGCGCTGTGTGATCATATTGATTGTTTTAAAACCTAGAACAGTCAAGGGCCAGCTGAAAACGTGATGCTGGGGAATGCCGGATCTTCAGGGAGCCAGGCCTGTTGGGATAGACACTGCACTACAAGGAGAGCTTGCCTAGGTGAGGAAGAGATTGCTGGGTGACCCTGCCCTGATTTATTTTACTCATCTGCAGAGGTTCACAGCTCCATTTTGATTTGGTCAGCTTAAGGTAGGCATGAGGTGGGAGATGGGGTCAAAACTTGAAGTTCAGTGGAATTCGATTTTGTTCCCGCTGTATTCACAGTATTGGAAAGGTTATGGACCTTCTGATTCCCCTCCTAGAGCAGGAACGAGCCCCTCCCTCTGCACAGACAGCTGAAGCCAGTTTGTGCTTCAGAGAGAAGTGGTGTCACACCTTAGAGTGGCAGGGATTGATGGGGAGAGGAGGACAAAGAAGGCTGGAAATAAATCTTGTGTGTGCAAACCTTGCACTGAATACACTGGGAGTGTACAGTCCCTGAAACTGTGACAAATCCTTTCTCACTTTTTGGTCTCTAAGAAAACACGTGACTTACATGTTTATTAATTCTGAATGCAAGAGCGGCATTTCTGAGGGCAAAAATGCTTTGTTTAAGGTAATCCACCAGTGTTCAGTTCAAAACCCTCATTTACCCCCCAAATGAAAAGTTTTCTAAATTTCTAATTAATATTTGGTTCTAATTTGATGGATTTTGAAACAAATCAGTCTAAATTGTCTTTCTGAAAGCTTTTTTTGTAAGCCTTCTTTGTGTTTTGCTTCAGTACGAGATCTTAACTTCTAGGTGTTAATGCCTTTTGCACAATGAAAGATTTAACAGAGGTGAAAGATAAATGTTCATTACAAGCTTTATTATTTATTATATGATGGCAGAAAAAAAAGTCTTTTCATAAGGTTAGCCCTGCCTAAGGAGTTCAGTTAATGTTGAGTGTAGGCTCATTAGGAATTCTTTTGAAACGTATCATAAAACTGCATATTAACTATGCTTATTTGCTGTTCCTGCCAGGGCGCTGTGGAAAAGTAAAAAGGATTTATTATAACTCACCATTATATATGTGTTAGTTGCTAGGCACTGAAACCCCTGTTCACAAATGGCTCCCTGAACTCTTTGTTAAAGGTCATTTTGCTGGTGTAAATTTCACACTTTCATCATTATTTTAATGCCCGAGGTGTCTCCCAGTCTTTGGGAAAATTATCGACGAGCTGGGGGGAAATGCAGTGTATAAAAGTAACAGAAATAAAAATCCCAGGAGCCTTGGTGTCACCCAGAGCTCTGCCCTGGCCTTACAGCCCTGGCTATGAGAGGATCAGTACTTTTAGGAACTTTTGGACTGCTCAGTTATAGCACAGACGGGTCCAGCTGAGGCTGGCCAGGACCAGCTGCAAACGGAGAAACTCCCACGGGAGGTCAGTCAGTGGCAATTCCAGCAGGGTTTGCTGGAAGCTGAGAAATGAAGGGATAATGCCTCCCCCAGGAACATGCGGCAGTTCAGAGACAACCAAAAAGGAACTCAGACCATTGAGTGAAGACTGCTTTTTGAGGTTTAAACCTTCCCAAGAACTCCTGATCAAAAAGAGTCTAAAACACTAAATTTGAGCTTAGCGAGAGTTATCCTAAAGCAAAATTGCATCCAGATATAACTTACAGGCACAATAGCAGAGTCTAAAACATAGATACAATGTAACTGTGCATCCCTAAATCTGCCTTGAAAGGGTCAGTTCCTGCTTTTATTCCTAGTTTTCAAAGTTTTAATCAGTTTTATTTTAATCAGGTACTTTAACCAGCCCCAATGCAGGGCATCACATTTGAATTGTTGAGTTGGGTTTGGATGTTTCCTACAAACAAACAGTGGAATTCTGGAATTTGTTTTGATTGTCATAACACGTGGGCTGACACCAGCACCTGACATCATGAAGTTGGTGTCCTCAAGGCTGCTTTCCCTTCCGAAATACAATGACTGTGAGGACTCTGTACCGTGAGAATAAAAAAAAAATAGAGGTAAAGTTGTGGAATGAAATCCTTGAGTAAAGCAAATTCAGTAGTTGGTAGAACTTGTTATCAGTCAGATATTTACCATATTTTGAACGATCTGCTGACGTTTTTATTAATAGCTATTTTTTTTCTATTCTAGAACGGTACAGTCTTAACACTCTTTTACTTTGGATTTCTTTTTCTGCTAGGGGAACACGAGACATTAATGAAAAGTGATTGTCTCGCACTTGAATTCTAATGTAGATATGGAAACAGACCTAAATGGTTAGTGAGGTTAGAGAGATTAATAAAGGGAACACAGTTCACACTTTCAAATGGTGTTCTGGCATTCGCCAAATCAATTTTAATTACCTTCATAAAGATACCTGCTTTTTCTGAGGTGCAGCTTTGAGCCTATTTAAGAGCAATTGGCGACTCAGCTTGGCCGGATTTTATTTTGGTGCTGTTTCAGTCAAGTTACACTTCCTTGAAGAACAACATCTCTCAAGTTCATTAGGTGACCTGATACAGAAGTTTTTTCTGGTGCTGCCTTGTGTAATATGGATATTTTTAATGTCCCTTGAGGCTGTAACCAAGCAGAGTACCCTGAGATAACTGACGGGAGGGTTTGTAACCCAAAGGAGCGTTTGTTTCACCAGTCAGCAGAGTGCAAGAGGAGTCTGAGAGGGGCACGTGAATGACTGAAAGGAGCTTGGCGAGGCTGTAATGGCCAGGCATTTCTGTGCCCGTTGTGTGGCCTGATCGTGTAATTAGTGGGTTTTTATTACTCTGCCAACCGCTGCAGTCCAGTTAAGCTGCAGCCGTCAGACTTGTTCTGATTTCTCACACACCCCCGGATGCAAAGGAAGCTCCTCGCTCCGTCGGGTGCTGCAGAAGTGAACCTGGGACAGGCTCCTTTCAGAATTCCTGTGTGAGCTCTGTGTGCACGGTGCAGCTCCCCATGTATCTGGAGAGAAATATTCTCCTAAAGCACCTCTTGGAATAGATACCAAGGATACAGATACCAACTCTGCCTTTTTTTATTCCTTTTTTTTTTTCCCCTCAGGGTTCTTGTTTTTTGTTTGGTGATGAAATACCAACACCAGAGGCGTGAGTTCCTCTTCGTGGGGAAGGTTACTGCAGTGATGCTGTTTGATGGCTTGCCAGTTTTTCTTTTTCTACTCTTTCATATAGTTACGTAAATATTTTTTTCCTCCCCATTTTATCTCTTTTCAGTGACTGTGTGCATTTGAAATGTAAGAGCTTGCTGTAGAAATGATTACAGGTGTCCACAATAGTTTGACTTTTGTGATTATTCATTTCTGAATGTTGATGTGAAATATGAAATATCCCTTCTTTCAGTTGTAAAAAACCCAATACCTATGTGTTTCCCATTTTCATGTGGTAATTTGTCCTCTAAAAAATTCCTCAAATTCAGTTTTTCAAGAGCTGGAATTGACATCAGTCAATTTGTAGATCCCCATCACAGTTACTTCTGTAGCTTTCTGAGGTCTCTCGTGGTTTCGGATGTTTAGCAAATTGATATTTTTTTTTTTTTTTAGGTTTCCCTTTCTGTAGCTGAGAGATTCTTGTCTTTTGTCGAAACTTAGTGAACTGAGATTTGAATGCCAAGCTGGTCATTCAGTTTTCTGCAGAAAAATCCCACCCTTCTGTGGCTGCTGTGTTGTTTAAAAACTGGTGTGATGTGCTGTGTGTATCTGGTTTGGGCCCAGTTTGCTGTGGGTTCTCTGCCTGTTTCCATATTTCAGTGACAAGGGAGCTACTTCAGCCTGTCTGTGGGCTGTAAGAAGGGATTTATGTTATCAGATAGGATGGTTCAGAAATGCAGTGTATTGCGTTTCCCTGTGTGAAATGGAACGAGGGCTTGTATTTGGTATTGTAAAGGCTCCCTGGAAATAGATTTCATTGCTCAGGCCTTCTGGCAGCTTAGAAGATGGCTGAGAAAGGAAAGAAGCATTTGCCCTAAGTGCTGTTTTTCAAGTCATTTTTGATTAGTTAATTTGTTTTTGCAGTTATGCGATTTAAGAAGTATTCATTTGCCTTTGATATTCTTTGTTTTACTTGTGCTCACAATGTAATGATGCAGTTGCTCTGTTCCAGCTGTGATTTCTGCCATCTCTTGCTGAGAACATCGTCTAGAGTCTCTCGAAACCAAACCTGCGAGTTTCTGGCAGTGGCTGTCATTTCCTGCATCCTGTTCCCTAATAATTTAGTTGCACCGTGATTGACCTAGCAACGACCTGAAACTGTGATGGATACAAAGATATTGACTATTCCGAGAATCAGTTGAAGAGCTGGTGAATAACCGAGTAGTGTAGCTCTGTTGCCAGTACACAAAGTTACCTGCTGTGTTTGCCGCTGATTTCAGGTGCAGTCTCAAACCTGCAACAGCAGCCAGGGATCAGGAGAGAAATGATGTCCAGGTAACACAGAGGACAGGGGTTTCAGCTGGGGGAGGACACTGCAGGAAAGGTCAAGAGGCTTGCAGGATTTATCTCTTTAGTTCCTAATGGATGCTGCAGTGTTCGGCTGGGTGTTCGTGCCATATTCTAATGGGGTAACTTTATTAAGTGCGTTTGTAATTGTCTGTAATTTTGAGATGGGACTGTGTTAGAGAATTACGTTCACGTCTGCTGCTGCTCCTTGGGTGTCAGTGTTCTATTCCTTTGCTAAAAGACCTGGTAATGCTTTTAGGGGGTAAGCTGTGCTATAATGGTGCATTCAAGGACCACTCAGCTCCTTAGGATGGGAGGGAAGGAGCGAAGCTGCTGCGAGGCAGGCTGTGCAAGAGTTATTTCTCTGTATTTTGCTGAGTCCTGGCTGCACGCAGAGGAACAGTGACTGATGGGCACCAGGTCCCATTTCCTGTCCTTGCACTCGGCTTTACGGTCATGTGAGGCCACTGAGGAGGACTTTTTGATGGCCAGCATCTCAGGTGGAGCTCTGTGCAGAGGCAGGGAGCTGGCCAGCTGAGCAAGGAAGCCCTTGGGAGCAGGCAGGTGCCACGTAAATGGCCAGACAGGTTATCCCCGTCTCAGCTAACAGGGGTGTCGTTCTGGGTTTTTCTTTGTTTGTTTTTATCAAGCCACGTCGTTAAGGAAGGGCACGCTTATTCTGAAGCACTACCATGAGAGAGTGCTACTAGAGGCAAGGTTAAAATAAGAAAATGAAAAAGGAGAAATTAAGGAAAAATAAAAAAGATTTTTCTGATATAATCTGGATTCCTCTGCTTTAAGCACAGAATCAAATTCCAGGTATCTGCCATGTAGAAATTCCTAGGTAGCTTAAAAACAATTAGAATTTTACGTAGAAGATCCCAGTGAGTATTGATAACCATTTTGAGGACCTAATAGTGAACTTTTGTTTGTAGTGAGATCTTCCTCTCCCAAGGTGAGCCAAGGGCAGCTGTCCAGCAGCACCTCCGAGGTGTGCAGCTGCGGGCGGGGGCTCTGCCTGGCTTTAGGCTCAGTTCCAGCCCTCTGGGATCACTGCAGAAGTGATCTCTGGTCCTCAGGCCCGCCTGTTTCACTCATTGGATGGCTCCTAGTTGCACCCTCCCTGCCGGCTGGTGCAGGTGTGACCTGTGCAGGTGTGTGACAGTGGCTGCACTGGCGAGTGCTGCCTCAGTTACCTGTGCTGGAGGGGCATTGCACAGCTCCAGCAGGGTTTTCAGTGCACCTTTGGTTAGTGCTGAAAGAGAGGAGAGGGGAAAAATCCTAGTGAAACTTTCGAAGTGTATTATTTTCACACAGTCACCCTTGTGTTACAGTAACTTCTTGACCTAGAGGACATTGATTCTGTGCACACCTGGATTTTTCGTGTTGTGCACACCTGGATTTTTCATGTTGTTGTCTCACGCCTCTCCCTCAATTCCTTGGCACACCACAAACATGGTGGTACCACTTCTGTTAATAAAACAGTTTTTTCTTGCTAGAAGGTGGTGAATATTAAGGCTTTCTTAGTTAAATAATTTGGGCTAATTTTTCATTCCAGCATGAGGGACTGGTATTGTGGGGGAATTTTTTTTAAGAGCAGCCTGGCTTTCTGTTAACAGACAATCTAAAAGCACAACCGTTGACCCTTATTTTCCAAATAGAGCATGGCAGCTTACCTCTCGATATATAAATTATGGAAGAGGGAGTGATTCCCAGGAATATGAAAAGCTGTTGGGGTAGAGTCCAAGCCAACACCAGCAGCTGATTTGTGCTTACCCCAAACCAGGGGAAAACCGTGGCTCTTCTTCATGTGTTTGAACTATTAAAGTTAATAGAGCTTTAGAGTTTGGGGTTTTTTGCACATGAAGACATGTCCGAGTGATTTACTTAATGGGCTCCTGCTCTGAAGTGCCTTTCAGACAAAGAAAGATTTGATGTTTTTTGCTGTGACCAGCTTTGCTGCTGTGGTGGGCGTTGCTGTTGATGCCAGGGTTGCGGTGTGGTCGTGCTGTGCACGCAGAGCTGCTGCTGTGGATGGGGAGGATGTGTGCAGTCAAACCGAGTTCATGAAGGCACGGCCAGGTACGGAAATACAGCAGTGATCAGCTGGTACCTCCAGCCCAGAAATGTGTGCGTGGTGTAGGAAGAAGGAAAAGAACATTTTAGAGAAACACCATTTCTGTGACTGCTTCCCTGAGCTGTGCAGGGCCCATCTGTGATCTGCACGCCTGCAAAGGCCAGACTTGATGTCTTTTCTCTGGTCTGAGAATTGAGAGCCAGACACGGTTAAGGGATAAAAGGGGTTTTATTTTGGTATTTAATGAGGATTTTTATGGTGTAATAGTTTGTTAAGGTGCAATATGCCGACATACATATTCACAGTATACTGACTATACAATTTTATAGATCTTGCAAATTAGCATATCTGATAAAGATTCTCTAATGAGAAGCTTAAATGAAGGGCGTGATATCTTTCTATTTTAAAGTTTTCTCTTTTAGATGGGTTTAGTTTTAGTTTACAGAATATGGTTTAGAGAGAGCTTTGGTTTCTCAAGATAGTGTAAGGTTTTCTGGTTTTTAACTGTGAGGTTTTTAGGATGTTTGGTCTTTCTGTTTAGTAGAATATTATGATTGTGTTAAGATACCAGGTTTAAACAATTACAAGTCTGTATGTTAAGAATGCTGAGAATACATAAAAGGTATATAAAAAGAAAAGGCAAAAAATCATCATGGCATCAGAGGTAATTCCTGGTGCACACCAGTGAGCTCATGGGACAATAAATGCATCACCACATGCTACTCAACTGCTTTGCCACCTACCAGCATGTCTGGTAGCGGCAGTATTATGAACCCTGCTGGATTGTCGCAGAAGAACCAGGAGCAGTTTTTTCCTGGAGGCTGTTTACTTTCAAATAAAATCATTTACGACTGTTTAGTTAATGCTAGCACAGAGATCATCAACGCACTATAATTGTTTTCAAACACCAGTAAGCAGGGGTGAACAAAGCTTTATTAGAGGCGGGCTGTACTTCTCTTTGTTTGCTCTGCTGTAGAATTAGGAGTAAACAGAAATGAAGTGCATTATTTCAGAATCAATATTACTGTGGACTAGGCATGAGAAATGAATAGTATCTGGCTGCCAGGTGTTTGGATGGAGGACTGGAGCATGAGATGCAGGAACAAACAACAGGAGCTCATTGTGTGTGTCTGTAATTCTGAAAAAGGTTTTAGACGGAACCTGAAACTAGAGTTTTGACAAATGAGGTTAATTATGAGACTTGTAGTCCATTTTCAGAGCTGCAAACTTGTCATGTGCAAATTCAGGTCAGGTTGTTGAATTCCTTCTGTTTTGGGAAATACCCTTTCTGGCTTAGTCCATAAGTGGTTCCGAAAGCTTTTTGTTCTCCTGGAAAAGAAGATATTTTGTAATGAAATCTGAGATGGGACAGAATTTTAGTAGTAGATGAGAGATCCTCTACGCTGAAAAATTTGGTACTTGGTGCTTTTTTTTTTTTTTTTTCTTGAATATCATTGAAGTTGGAAACAGGTCCTTTGATGAAGAAATCAGTTTTAAAGCAGGGACAAAACACGAATGATGTGGACAGGAGACACAAAAAATGAAGAACTGTCATTCATGAGGACAGAAAAGTAAAGGTGCAGTTTTGTAAATTGTTGTGTAAGAGAGCAGTAATTTGTGTGTTATCTGTAATGTCATATTTCATTCCTTGGTGATTTCAAAAGAAAAAGATTTTGGAAAGATTATAAAATATGTTTGCAGGGTTGTAAAAGAACTAAAGAGGGGTGCACAGACTGATGAAATTCTCAGAGCATGTTCAGTGTTCCTGAGCAGTCTTGTATACACAAAACTCAGCAATTAACACTTGATAGATTTCCTGAGGCAAAAAAAGCTGGGAGAATGTATTAAGGAAAAATTACTTTGCACATTCCCTAACCCTATTTAAATAATGGGCTGTACCTGCTAACTAATGGTATTTTGAACTGTGAACACGCATAGGTTTGGAAAAACCCCAGCCCTGTGGAATGAATTATTGGATTTGCATAGTGATTCTAATGAATGGCTAATTAACAGCTGAGATTAAGTCATCCCATCATGAAGCAACCTCCTTACTGTTGAAATGTATCGAGTAATAAAGATTGTATGCAATAGACACTTTTAGTCCTCTTAGAGCGTGAATCCATCAGGAAGCCAAGGTGATTGCTGAGGAGCTGGGAACAGAACATCTCTGGAGCGGTCGGTGCTGCTCTGCTTCAGTCCCTTCTCACCTGTAATGTTTGGGCACGGGGCCCCGACTGCAGCTGGATCCCAGGAGTCCGAGCCCAGACAGCCGGCAGTGACAAACCCTTCTGTCTGCTTAGCCAGGCTTGGGAAGATCCCCATTCAGTACTGGTGTAGTTTCTGCGTGAGGGAGGTAAGACTCGTATCCGTTAGTCGTTGTCTGCAGAACGGGAAATCTTGCATCGTTTGGGATTCCCTCAGGTGACCAACAGTGGCAGAAATTGAATTGCAGTCGTTAAATAAAAAAAGGCTTTATATTCCATGTCCTTAGAGGGCTTGCTCCTTGAGCTGGCTGTGGTTGAAACAACACAATTAGATTGCTCTTGGCTTGTCCTTGCAAATTTATCACTGTCTTAACCCCATTTGCAATATTCTGCTACTAAAGTCCCTGAACATACACAGGAAAAGAAGCCTTTCACACAGAATGAGAAATGTTAGCTTGGATTTTCAGAGAAAATACGCCAGCAAAGCCTTTTTTTTTTTCCTTAACATGCTCTAAGTTAGTCTTTTTTCTGCCTAATTAACTTTATTAATATTAAAGACTACAAGCTGGTGCTCCCTTAATTCAGGGGATCTTGTCTTTAATACTTATCTGGGGATGCAGAGAGAATGTACATTATCATGTTCTGTCAATGCAAAGCAAGGGACCTGAAGTCCTGTATTTACCTCAGTCTTAGTAAGGCTTAGGAAAACAAGTTATCCAAGTTGTAAACCAGCTGAGAAAGAAACATCTGAAATTAGATCTGTTTCTAGTGAAAGGTAAATAAACAGGTGACGGGGTGGAAAAATGGTTTCAGGAAGGTTTATCTTGTTTTTCTTTTGGCTCTCTGACATTTCTTGTGAGCAGAACACGAGCTGGACAAGTCAGCTCTGTTCCCAGGCTGGCGAGAGGTGAGGAGGCTGGTGAGAGCTGCTGCTGTGTTGGAGAGATGCCGCTTCCTGCAGCAGCTGCAGCGGGCTGGGGAGATGCCGCTTCCTGCAGCAGCCTCTGGCTCAGTGCCCCTGCACTGTGCTGCCCGGGGGTCTCTGGGCTCTTGGTGCTGTCCCTGTTGTTGCTGCAGCTCGAGCGGGATGTGGGCGGTGTCTGAGCTCTGGGACAGCTCCAGACCCAGCAGGGATTCCTGCCCAAACACGGTCTTGAAGCCTCAAATCCATCCCTGCAGCTGAGGTGACATCTCAATGCCCGAGCTGAGTTTAGAGGCTGTGGTCTGGGCGTTTCCAGGGCCAGGACTGTGACGTGTTGGGTCTCTCCCGGGCTGCTGCCGTTGTTCCCGGGATCCGTTCCGTGTTCGCAGCTCCGTGAGGGCTCCCGGGATGCTGCAGGGCAGCTCAGGCAGCGCTGGGTGCCTGCTGTGGGGTTGTTCCACCAAGCTGCAGGTGCCTGTTCTGGAGCGAGGTTGGGAATTTCCACCTGAGCTGCGATCCTTGCAGTGGCAGCAGCTGCAGACAGACACTGAGATCACCCCTGGCTGTGGTGGTTACACTCTAATTTGAGTTATTTTTCATGAGCTGTTTCAGGGCATGTTTTCGTACCACGTTTCTGTAAGGTCTGTCTGAGTAACCAGTATACAGCATATGGGAGATTTATGTTGCAGAATACCTTCCAAGGTACTATATAGCAATGACTTTTTAAAAACCTCTTTTTAAATCAGAAAAATAAAAAGTGATGTGAGGTATTATGTAGATGGTTTATAAAGGACATGCAGCTGTTGAGTACTTCATAAATATTTTGGAAGATTAATGTTTCATTTACAATTCTCAACTAAAATTTATTTTATTCCTTGGATGAAGAAAGAGAGGGCTGCACATCTTTGATGCGGCTTGGACAAAAAAAAAATCCGGATAAGAAAAGCAAGGTCATTGAAAGGCCTTTTTCTGAATTGAGAATAGTTAATGGCTTGTGTTTTGCACAAATTGTCTGTCACATTAGGACAAGAGGAAATGGCTTCAGGTTGAGGCAGGGGAGGTTTAGATCGGCTGTTAGGAGCAATTTCCTCACTGAAAGGGCTGGCAGCCACTGGCACAGCCGCCCAGGGCAGTGGGGGAGTCCCCAGCCCTGCAGGGATTTAAAAGCCCTGTGGATGTGGCACTTGGGGTGGGTTGGCAGTGCTGGGGCAGCAGTTGGACTCAGTGATCTTTTTTCCAACCCAAACGATTGTCCGAACCTTGGTGTCTGTGCACTCGCAGAAAGGAACGGTTCCCTTTGAGAGGTCGCTCCCTCATTTCCAGCCTGCTGCTGTTCCCTGTGTCTCCCTCTCAACAACCGTGGCATCGCCGCTGGCCTGAGGCACCCAAACTGATGGTAAAGCACGAGGAGAGAAATCTTGTGGGGCTTTTTCCTGCAGCTCATGGGGAAAGACATAAATGGGTAGATGTGGTGCTTAGGTATTTGAATTTCTTCCCAGATCCCCTTTATTTTATTACTTCATTTTATATTATTATTACACTTTTATTTATAAAGTTGTTTGATTGTCTCATAGGCAGCGCTCTGTCAGCTGCTAATGTCTTCAAGGTCACGTCAGGTATTTCTGGTATCTTTTCCTGGCTTACACTGGGCATCCTTTTCATAGCCACTCCTCTAAAGGGCATTCTTTATTTTCTTTTACCTATTTTTTTTTTTCTATAATTTGCAATGCATAGCATATGAAATTGAAATGCCAAGTTTTAAAAGAAGCTTAATTAAGTACTGGTGGAAAGGTGGACTAGAATTTCAGAGTTTTTGGCAAATAACTGTTTTCCTGAGCACGCCGGGTTTCACTGAGCTTGAACACTCATTCAGGCTGCTGTTGTTTCGTTCAGAAATAGTGCTTGGATTTGCCCCATTGTTCTAAACTTGTTTCTGCAATGAAACCTCCCACACGGATGTGTGCAACTGTATTTGCCTCTATTAAAACTATAGGGAATTGTAATTTAGTGTATCCTTCTTATTCTTTTATAACTCCTGAGAATTGTGCCTGCTGTCTCAGTCATAGCTGGATTAAACACTTCCTGTCTTCATCCCAAAATGAGGGAGTTATCTGTGTATGCAAACCACAGAGGCTGAATGAGATCTCAGCGACCCGAGGACCAGAGCTCACTTTGCCTTGTGGCTCTTCAGAGGAAACACCATTTTTGGCTGTGTAACTACAGCAGAATCTTCCCAGCCCAGAGCAGTCCGTAGGCAGCAGGTACTCCCTTCTCCCACTAAAAAAGAATGAATGCTTTTTTTCCTTACAGGGAAGTGATTTTATCCATTTGAGCTGCTTACGTCCAGGTCAGTATTGCTTGTTTTGTGCAAATATTCTCTTTTACTGAATGAAACCTTTTCTGTACATCTGGTGCCTACCACATGCCTAAGCTTTCCTTGAAGCTTGATGGACAATCCCTCAGCGTTCTCCATCAGAAAGTAAACCAACATCATTTTACGTATCAGTTATTCCAGTTGAAATGTCAGTTGTTCTCTTGGTCATTGACTGAAGATTTGCCATTGTTTTTACTGTGTTTTAATAAGGATAGTCATCTGAATGGAGAAGCAGCCATGTCTCAACTGCCTTTCAAACTCCCATGAATAAAGCTTCAAAAATGCCTCGGTGGCTCTGTGGTGGAAGTGCTTTTTCAAGACCTGCAGCCAGGACAAGGCTGTCCCCTGTGCCTCTGCTGTGGGGATTCCAGGTCTCTTTCTCATGTGTCAATAAAGCTGCAGCTTCTGGAGGGCACAGGTGGAGCTGGGTGGGTTTCAGAGAGTGGAGAGAATTGAATAAGAACACTGGGAAAGGTTATGTCCCCTTGCTTTCTCCCCAGCCAGGTCTAGGATTTTCAGAATTTGGTCGCCGCTGTCCTGCTGCTCAGATCAGTGGTTGTCAGTCCAGTGGAAGTAGAGTTGGGGTGATGTTTGGCTCTGCTGACAGAGTCCTGTGCTCCTTGGGAATGCCTGGGCTGCTGAATGGGAATGAATCCCAGTGGTGTGAGGGCTGGGCAGGATTGTTTCCTTGGCTGCACGAGAGCTTTGTGCTGGTTCTGTGTTAATTGGGCACGATTTCACCTCCCAGGAAACACTCGCTTCCATTTTTCCCTTTTGTCCTTTCTCATAATGCTTGTGCTTTAGGTATTTTAAGTGATCCAGCTGCAAAATTACAAGATCTTAACTTCTGTCTCCTGTTGAAATTGTACAAGCTTTCCTTTGGGTGATTTTCTTTAAGTGCCTTGTCCATACATGGTCTTCTCAAGATAGATTCTTTTAATTTTTCTCTCTCCTGCCTTTTCTTTTTAAGTCAGAAAATTCTACTGGGTGTATGATCCCTCTTGCCATCTGTGTGTAAACAAAGCAGTTAATTTTTAATGCTAGCTTTATTAAATTGAAAGTAGTTAAGGTTCTTATCCTAGGGTTTGGGGCTTTTTTACTCAGAAGTGTTAATCTAGGAATTCCAAGATACACTTTCAAGAACAAATGGTTTGCCAATGGAGATGTTTTGGTAGCCACAGTGAGGGCAGAGTGAAGTGTGGCAGTCTGTCTGTTCTCAGCACTGGCTCTGTGTGCAGGCTGCTCAGAGGATCAGGGAGATCAGAGGAGCCCCTTGGGTGGGGATGGCACCTAAATCACTGTGTGCCTTGTGTCCTGAGCAGTGTTTCAGTTACATCTGAGAAGCTTTCACTCCAAATTAGAATTCTCACTCATTTATCTGATCTAGAAGAGGCTTTTAAATAACTTCATCTGTTTTGTTTATGAGCGTGTGCGAGAGGCATTTTCCTTACCGTGTTTTTGTTGTGAAACAAACAACTGCCTCTTTCAATTTGAACTTTTGTGTGGAGGGGATGGAGGAGGGGCAAGTATCCAATATGGATTTGATTTTTTTTTTTTTTTAAATGCTTGAAGGAAAAAAGAATGCTAGAAACAAGCCCTAACTCACATAAAGTAATGCTTTTTGCAAAGAATAATAGAATGCTGTGTTCCTGATTGCATTTGAAGCCTTGTATTTACACTTTTATCACCTGACTGTAAATGCATTATCTCCTTTGGTGTGTATATTATCCTTCTATTTTATTTAAAATTTTATTAACCAAGGGCTCTGTAGCTGTTCCTGTGTGAGGAGCATTTCCTGCATTGTGCTCTGTATTAAGAACCTGTTTCTATTACCAGTGGTAGTTCTGAACATAAAGCAGTGTTTCTTCTGTGGCATAATTAGTCTTCTGCATTGATGTTTGCCTCTGCGACCTCCTGACCTTCAGGTGTGTTACTGAGTTTCCAGACTTACCTTCAATTATTATTATTCATCTTTAAAAGAACAGATTAAGACAAGGAGTGCAGTGACTTTCTAGCCAGGCTTTCTATTATGAGTTACCTTGTCCTAAATACTCCCTGGCCTGGTCTGCTCCCAGCCATCGTGGTGCCCTTAAACAGTGAGAGACACATCCTGCACAGGCCTGTTAAAGGCTAATTAGGCTATTAACGTGCTGTCAGCTAGACTGAGATTGCTGTGCTCTGTAGGCAGCTTCAGTCTTTGTTAAATTATCTGAAGATTTCTGTTGTTTCATCTGCTGCACTTGACACTTATGTTTTTGTATTTCCATTTTTATTTAACAGTCTGATGGTTCTGCATTAAGTTCTTAGGGGCTTCCTTACATGATCTCCATTCCTACTTCCCTGTGCCATGGGCTGTAGAACTTATATCTTGCTTTTGTTTTAGCTGCTTGAGTCTTACCTGCACACTTAGGATGAAAAGTTGAGCACTCATTTGCATTTCTCTGCGCTTTGGCTTTCTTCTGTGCCTGCTCTTTGCTCTGTTTCAGCTCTGTCCCACTGTTGTGCTCTGAGGCTTGGAGCAGATACCTATTTTGGAAGCCTTTTGAAATTTTTCACAATAATTTTGGAGACAGAAAGGGTATAATTGGCTCTTCCAGTGTTCGAATGCCTTCCTGCACACTTGAAGGAGCTGAGTTGAGTTTCTCTGAACGGGCCTTAGAGTCTGCCTGAACGACTCCAGTTCCGTGGGAGACAGTTGTTATGAGAAGTGTTGGATTTTGCAGCCTCCCTCTCAGGCATTAAACCTGTCCAGGCAGTTAAAGGAGCCCACCATGGTAATGAGGATACAGCATAAATATTCCTCTGTCCTCAAATTGGATTAGAGTTCTCAGCTGCCCCACTGTGTCTAAGAGATGTACTTGAAAATCTATCTTTTTTCTTTACTCGGGGATATCGAGTATCTATCCTGGCTGCCTGGGAAAAACATGTCACATCTTCTCAGTTTAAGAAGGCATCTAAAATCCCTTCATTAGAAAAACTTACAGCTCTCTCTGTTCCCCTCTCGGAGTGGGGGAGAGGAAGTGGAACTTGAGAGCAGCTTCTGCAGTCCGAATAAATGGGTTTTATGTGGTGGTCAGGGATTGTGTATTGCCTCAGGAGCTGTCAGGAGGAGCTTCCCAGCCTGGCCCTGGGGAGGAACGAGGGCCTGGCCAGACCACGACTCCTGACGTTCCTGCTGGGGCCCGCCGTGGGCTCTGCCACGACTCCTGAGGGAGCTCACTGTTCAGTGCCAGTCCAGAGACCCCTGCACTCTTTTAACCTCTTAGTGATCTTTCCTCTGCAATTTTTCGCAATTCAGAATAATCTTTGCCTCTCCCTGCTCTTCCCTTACGTATCCCCTGGCAGTTTATCGCTCTTGGGAGTTACCTCTCGACGCAGGGGACAGAAGGCTTTCAGACACCACCAGTGGTATAAAACCACCGAGGGCTAGAGAATGGTGCCTCTGTGGAGACCTGTTTTAAAACTGATTTCTTGAGCCTGCATGGATTCCAAAAGAAAGTTTCTTCATGTGGAAATAGAGGCATAAATATGTATTTTTCCTTAAGATGTCATTATGAAATCCATCATAACTTTTTGTGCTCACATATCCTACCTTTAATTGCATTTGTGAAAATCCAACAGAGTAAACAAAAATTTAATTTACTTGTGCAGTAGGAACATGATTAATGTGTATTATGATGGTACCTGGGGCAGAACAAAACCTAATTGTTTCTCCCCTCAAATTAAATTGATTCTTGATCAAGAGGATCTGGAAAAATACAAATAAAGTGTTTCATCACTGAAAGGAAAAAGCTGTGAACGATTCTCTTGGATAAAATGATGTGGTGTTAAAGTCATTTCTGAGACTGTAGCTATCTGTCCAGCGTTGCTGGATAAGGAATTTGTACGTTATGACTGATAGCTACTGAATTCCGTTAATTTCTAGCTAAAGAACTTTGTCTGAATTGCCTATTTTTGTATATGCTCCTTCTTATAAATAAGTAGGTGCAGTTCTTTCAAACACTTTGGTAATTTGGGGATATGAAAAAAAACTAAAAGGCTTTTCATAAAGTATTTTCTTTACAGATAGACAAATTTTCATTCTCTTTTGCTAGAAGTTAACAAGATTAAGTGAGTAAGCAGATGCATTGAATCATTTGCCACAAATATAAAAAGCATATTCTTATATTTTCAAATATCTTTTCATAAGATATTTACAGAAATTATATTTGAAATGATAACAGGATTTGTTAGCCCAGACTAGGATTTAAGAAGCAGTAATGCTCTTTAAAGATTAAGGGTTGGGAGTTTTTTCTTTACAATTCCGCCTTCATCCAGTCAGGGATCGCATTCTCAATTCTGCTGAAAAGGCATTTGACACGTAAAGGCATTGTGTGCTTAGCATAAACTATGAGTTAATTGAGGGTAATCCTGATTTTGTAATTGAAGATATGAGAATTTCCTGTGTATAGAAATAGTTGTTCCCTGAGTTTGGTTCATCTGAGTGTCAGTTCCTGAAATGTTTATCTGGTGACTATGAACAGAACTTAGCGAGTGCCTTATTTAGCTGGGGTGACTGGGGCTTGCAGTGGGGAGCCCAGGTGGCTGTGCTGCAGAGAGCTCGTGTCCATGTGCATCCAGAACAGTGGGAATTGTCAAATACGCCGTTCAGTTGGTTTGCCGGGAGCTCAGAGTCTCTTCGGGGTGGTTGGGTGTGAAGCTGGGTCTGTGATTTGGTCCAAAGAAAGAAGTTAAAGGTGGGAGCAAGCTGTGCAGCGTGGCTGTACGAGGAAAACTGGGAGCTCCCTGGGGTGCGGTGGGTGGGGAGGTGCTTTTCCCTTCCAGCTGGAAACGTCCCCTGTTCTTGTTTCTCGCTCTGCTCATTTCCGTGTCGGAGCTGACCCTTTGTGTGTCACGCAGTGATTCCTCCAGTGCTCTGTCCCTCCCCTCTGGCTGCCGTGCCGTGGCTTGCCCCTCTGCAGTGTGGGCACACTGAGCACAGAGCATTCGTGGATCTTCTGCCCTTCCGTGGGTTTCCCTTTGAAACTGTGCTGGCTCTTGTCCACTCCCAGGCTCTGGAAAGATGAGGGGATGACAGAACTGGTAGGAAAGGACCTTGAAGCAGGTATGCTCTTGTGTCCCTGTTGTTTCTTGCTCAAACGACCGCCAGGGCCTTCAGTTTGCTAAAATCAAGCACAAATAGCTACAGAAGACAAGGGCAGGACCTCATTCGAGGATACTAGCTTTTGTTAAGGAGGAGGATTTAGGGTGATTGGGGTGATTGGGAACAAGAAGAGATTCAGGCTATGTCAGGAGGAAAGTTCCTGTGTTTCTGGGAGAGAGGAGGCTGACAGATGTGTGATTGGAAGGACTGGAGGTGAGGCAGAATGGGAAGCCAGCAGGAGGGAGGCAGAAGAAGGGTTCTGCAGCTGGAGAGATGTGGACAGCAAAAATACCAGTGGAAGAGATGGACTCCTGCCTTAGAGAGTGGGAAGACTAAAGAATGAAGGACGCAATTCGAGGAGGCGTGAAATGTCCTTGCAGTCTTTCAGGTGTATGACATGAAGCCACAATTAAAGCTGGACAGAAAGAAGCTTTGTTTGCTGTACAGCTGTGTTGGAAAGGTAGACCTTTAGCTGGTCATTTGGAAGATGCCAAGATCAGTGACAGCAACAGACTGACTTTAAACTGGCTTTAATTCCAGCAGCTGTTTTGCAAGGTTTTGTATCTAGTATTGGCATTAAAAGCAGACTGTGTATAATTATGAGAACAATTTTTTCTGCTGCTGCCAGTTAACTAGAGAAACACAATTATATTAATGCTTTTAAGCATCTTTATATCGACACTATTTCATTTCCAGAAGGACGGTTCATAACCTGCTACGAGCAGTGGAATAGACAGCAATGCTGTAAGAGGCTTCAGTTTTCTATTTAAAAGACAGAAAATTACATGGTGAGTGAATTTTTTCCTAGGCTACTGTGACTTGTGCAGTATGTTGAGAGAAATGCACATGAACTTCCTGGAGACATGGCTTCTTTAGGCCATTATTTATTGATCAGAAGGGTGAGACAAAAGGAGCCGGGAACCACCATCCAAAGCACTGCAGTAACAACCTCTGTATTAAAGAGCTTGCCAGACTGTAGTGAAAACCCTGCTGTGTTGCACTCTGAAAGGCTTCGTGATTATGGGATGTGAAATTCATGGCATTCCAGAGCGAAGGTTCTGGTTTGTTCCTTTTCTCCATTTATCACATTTTCTGTCTGTTAATACTGAGTTATTGTTTCTGTTGGTCTTTCTGACACTAAGCATGGCAGTGATACCTTTTGTTTTACAGCATCAGGCTTGTAGCAACAATGACCTGCCCTCCTGTAGCCTAACCTAATGATCCCGAGGCAACGGACAACGTGCTCCTCTGAAACTTGCTTATAAACTTCATAAGCTCTCCTGTTCATTCTAGCGTTTAAAATTCAGCTTTTATTTGGCAAATGGACTTCTTGGCTCTGACATTCCTAGCTCTCCTAGCTGTAAACAACTGCCAGCCCTGAGTTAAGGCTTGTACAAAAGAAGTAGACTAGTTTTAAAAATTGATATTATTTTGCTTACTTGTGGGTGGCATGGACACTCAGTCCATGTATTTCCGGTATTTTCTTATATGTCTTATGACATACAAGGTTTTAAACTCTAAAAAGGTCTTCAAATTCTTATCTTTCTGGAGGGACACTGGAGATTTAATGCCATTAATAGAGAGCCTGGTTTTATTTCTCAGAATGGATGTTCTTGACCAAACAGTTGATGATGTTCTCCAGTACAGAAGAGGATAGAACGAGTCTAGCCAAGGATGCTGTTTGGAGTGGAGTTTGTACCGTTTCTTTGGCAATAGTAGCGAAGCTGCCGAGGAAGGAATCCTGAGCAGCAAGGAGCGGCGCCCTGCAGCTGCAGGAGAGCTCTGGGCTGGCTCTGTGTGACTCCCTCAGCCCAGTGTGCAGGCAGAGATCCTGGGGTAGGCCGAACACCTGGAACAGACTGAAAGTAACTTTCCTTAATAGTTCGGGTCATGAATATTCTTAGAAGTAAACGGCTCTTTTATTTCTGGTCACTACTGCATTAACTCTCAAAAGCTAACACAGTGAAGGCACAAAGCTTTAAGACTGAGTTGAGTTCATTTGAAGAGAAGTTTTTGGATATGTGATAGGATAAATTCAGTTTGTGCCCTATTGAATTTTGTGGTTTGCAGGAGCGTGCAGAGTTGGTGCCCAGTGCTGCCCTCAGTGTCTGCCCAGATGAAGCCCGGTGTGTTTGGATGTGTGTGCTGTGGCCTGAAGTGCCACAGGATTGCTTTCCTTGCATCTGATGTGGAGTAGGCACCTGACACCAGTGAGATTAATTGAACGTGTACCTTAATTAACTCGTGATACTCTGTGTTTATTCACAGCAAAAGGTAATTAATCAGCAGGAATTTGGGTCTCTTAATTTAAGCAGATGTCCGCTAAGACCCCCGGTGTCAGCACTGGCAGGTTCAGCCCGAGAAGAGGATTGCTGTGAGGAGCACAGAGGCTGATTGCAGGAGGCTGTGCCTACCGAGAGTGTCACCGAATCCTAACAACTGCTCCCTCTGGCCATCCGGATCCTGCCAGAAACACGGGGAGACATCAGGTGTAGCCAAGGACATCACACAAAGGTGGCCCGGCAAAATAGCTGTTTCAAAAAAGTATTGCGAGTCCTCCTTTAGTGGTAAGTTTGCACCAGAAAAAGTAATTTATCAGTGATAAGGAAAGATTCTCTGGGTAGAGAAATTAAGGGAGAATGGCCTTTATTTGATGTTTTTTGCTACAAGCCTCTCAGCCCAGTCAGTCCTGCTGTGTGTGTAAACACAGGGCCCATATGTCCTCTGCCAGAACTTCTTTTGCTCCTTTGTTGTTCTGCGCTGTGCAGTTTCCAGATAGGAAAATGCATTTTGTTCGAGTAGTAGGACTGGTTTTACAGAGCAGCTTGGGAATCTGTGGGATGGAAAGGTGTGATCTGTCTTATTTGCTGTTTTTCCTGTGTGTCCTGGATTTTTGCAGTGTAACTGTACTTCAAAGACGTCGCTTTCCAGAAAACAGCTTAGTGGAAAGACAGAAATATGATTTTGGCTGCTGCTGAAATGAGGATGATTTCTCATCTAATACTTAGTAGCTGATTGGTTTTTCCCCTCTAAATCTGTTTCCCAGTTGCAGTACATATTGCCCAATTAAATGTTGTCAGCCACTGTCTGACCTGTGGTTGTGGGAAATCCTTAGGCTCAGTTTATAAAGGAGAGAAGTGTGCTGTAGCGTCTGTGGGATAAGTGGTTCTGAAAATGGCATCATTGTTTAGAGCAGAAAAAGTGGAAAAACAATGTACGTGTATGTGGACACAGGAAAAGGTTTTCTAACACAAAATTCTAAGAATCTCTGTCTTTATGAGTGTCTTGGTTTTTGTCTTAGAAACAATTTGAAGTCGTTGCCTTTCTTTATCGTTGTTTCCTCATTCTCACTGACATTTGAGATAATGTTTTCGTGGCTCTTCAAGTGAGACTTGAGGGAGCTGTCAGCACCTGACAGAGAGCTGTTACTCAATTATATCATGATTTGAGAGTAGCCTTTCCTAATGCACTGTGCAAGGGGCACCCTGTGACCCTGACTGAAAGCAGCTGTAAAGCAGCCAAGGAGAAGGGGGGATGTCACTGCTTGATTTTATTGCTAGTGAATGGTGCTAAGGTGTGAAGTTCAACCATGCAGAGGCAGAAAGTGATGCACAAAATACGATTTGCCTGCTAGGAACATACTTTTCTCTTTTAAACTAGCAGCAATGTCAGTAACAACTGTGCTGTAGCATCAGGTCTGATTTAGTGGGCACTTATTCTGTAATTAGTGCTCTCAATTTAGCATCTGTTTTTGAGGTAGCACAGCAGGTCCCAAGGCAATCACAATGCCTATGCTCTTCTGGAGTATTTTGAAGAATCAAGTTCTAAAATCAAAGTTCTGTTTGACTGTATCTGTGAATTTTTCTACTTTTCCAGCAGACTATGGAAGCTCCGTGTTCATCTTTAGTCAGGGGGAATAAAGACAGCAGTGCCTCTGTTTATATCTCCTAATGGCCATTGCTAAAATCACCCTGGGACTGACCTGGTGTGCCCAGGTATCCTCGATTCCATGAGGCGATGGGTTTTGCTTAGAGCTCCAAAGGAAGGATAAAAAGTATGTTGGTATCTGCCTCCTCCTACTTTTAAAGCCTGCATGTGTGCTGGAAATCGTGATTCAAAGGATCATAGTATTTCAGAGAACTAGATCTGAGGGAAGTAAAACCACAGGTATTTTATAGACTGCAGTAGCTAGATGATGCTTAAGGATGTAAATAGATGTTTGCCAGTTGATCAGTGCCTCTCGCTGTCGGCTGGTCAGCGGCACCTCTGTATGCAAGAGAAATGACTGTAGACTGCTGTAATAAACTGCACTGTCACCCTTAAAAGGAAACTTTTAGCTTATTTAGCTCTAAGGCCAACTTCTTCATTATTTTTTTTCCTGTACTATACCAAATACCTCCTTAAAACAATCTGTTCTGTCGTGATCGTAGTTGTTGCGTGGGTTTTTAATATGGAAATATCTCCTTATTAGAAGTGCAGAGTAATTTTCTGGAATATTGCTTTCCTTGGCTTTAGGAAAGTTCTAGGATAGGAGTGAGGGAGTATTTTTCAAATGATTGCATAGATATAAATAATGCATTGAGATACTCGGATTAAAATTCAGAATTGTTTGTTCAAAAATACGCAGCCATTAATCTCAGAATGGAAGTGTCATTTTGGTTTTCATATTTTCAGCTGAAAAACATGTCTAAAAGAAAAGAGGGGATTTTTTTTTTTTCTAATAAGCACAAAACAATAAAACCAAAGCTGTGATTGTCACATGAACTTTCCTGCAGCAATATGCAGCAATCACTCTTCTGGGTTGCACTAATGCCCCTCAAATAGCATAATAAAACATTGCATCATAAATAATTACCTGGCAATTGTGTATTTCTCTTCCATGCTGGTATTAGCATATCCCAGCTGACGCCTTTCAGTTCTCACAGACACGGAACATTTAAGTGTTTAAGCCATTTTAACAATAGCTGTTTCTCTGCTTGTTGGAAACGGGGGGAAAGGCTTTTCTTTTCTAGTGCTTCTGGAGAGGTTTCATCTGTTTTAAAGCTCTCAGGAAAAGTTTTGTGTGCTCAGAAGGCTTCCACTGACATCAATGGTTTTTAAGGTTCAGAATCAACAGTTTATATGATCAAGTTCTGTTTGCAGCTAAGTGGGGAAGCGAACTAGTGGCTGAGGTGTGAAGCAGGTCGGGGGAGATGCCCGGGAGAAGGCGGCGCTGTGTGCGTGTGTCCTTCACACGTGGTGTGCAATATGGGTGTTACGCTCTGTGCTTCAGTGCTGGACTTGGAAATCGCTTACTCGCTGATTTTTCTGGACAAAAATTGAAGTTCAAATGAGCTCCCTGGTCCAAATCTCCTTCCTGATGAGGGCCTGCTAAACAAGTACAGAACCCCATCTCCACGAGCAGCAGTGCCCTCTGACGCAGCCAGAAGTTACTGTCGTTTGTTCACGAACTCCTGAGTGTAAAGTACCAACTGTTCCAGCTGATTTATAGGGATGGCGTAGTCCTTCACTGTTGTGCCTTGTCCCTTCTTAGAGGGTCGTTCCTTGCTTTGGGTGTCTGGTGCCTCAGACGTGCCCAGCATGGGCAGAAGGAGGGTGAGGTCATTGTGTCCCTGGGGCTGGTCGTGTCCTTGGCCCAGCTCCGTGCCTGGCTCGCTTGGTTATCCAGGCTGGAAGGGAGCATCTGCTGCTTCCACACAGAATTTCCAAATCTCCTGGAGCTCTTATGGAGAAGCTGCCTGGCTTGGCAGTTCCCTCACCTAAAACTAGCATGTTTTAACAAAAAAGTAGCATTTTGTACAAATGCTCGTGTAGAACTACCTGAAACCACTGCTAATTGACTCCTTTCACATCAGCTTCTCCAGGCCATGCTGTGTGACTGGATTTCCCACTGAATCTTGCCTTAAAGGCAGCTTTAGCTTTTTTTAGCTCACTATCTGATTATAGTTAATCACAGCACAGCAAAGTCAGGAGACTTGAGGAAAGCCTGGGATAGGATGTGGCACTTCTGGGCCTTTCTTTGGAGTGAATAGGATCACATCAGTCCCCCTTTCTTAGGCAATATTAAAAAAAAGTATCTTTTGGGTTTTGGCATCGTTAGAGTTGTGGAAGCTCTTCAGAGAGGTTATGGAAACCATTGCAACTTGCAAACTGTGCAGGAAACCTGCTAGTTTTTCAAAGGTGCTTTACTGTCTTGCTGTTGCCTTCCAGCAAATTTGTGTACTTGCTTCGTTTATGAAAATTAAGTTCTTGTAATATTTAGGGTAAGATAATATCAACAGGAATCCTGTGGGAAAATTTTATTACTAGCGTTTGCCTTGGGTAATATCTTATTCCATATAATGATGAAATAGGTCTTTTTGTATTCTCTGGGGTGACTCAAAAACATCTGCTTCACATTAGCTCCTCCAAGTACTTTGTTTAACAGAAATGTATTAAAGAAACTTTCCACAGCTTTTAGTAGAGCGACTGTCTCTTATTTAGTCTTGGGCTAAGTGCTTTCCAGTATGAATGATTGCTCCAGCAGCAAGGACAATTAGAACAGCAGCCTGCAATAAAACAGCACCCAGTCCTATTTGCAGAGTATTAATGGTCTGCTTTCCCAGCAGGTTATGATCCAGATAATGCAAAATGAGCTGCTACTAAGAGTTCCTAGAATTTTATAATGCTTTATTATATTTCCCTCTTTTTGCAGCAGCTGCCATAAGTGAACAAATTGGAGACCACTGGTGGTTGAAATTTTGCCAAGGTGTGGGATGATCCTCAGATTTGTGATTCTTCATTCCTGAGTTAAAAGGAATGTTGTTGTCCATCAGCGTTGCTGTTTTGTCGTCTCCTTTGTTTTCCAGTCAGAAAAGCATTTCAATTTTTATTCAGTGATTTTCAAGATTTAATCTGAAACCATCTTCCGAGGATAACACTGAGAGCTGTTTTTAGTAACCTTCCTGTCTGGTCCTATTCCATTACCACAGTTTCATTAGTATTCAGTCCTGTTTTTCTCTCTTGCATCTGTCCTATATTTCTTGTTTTCAGGCAGAACTAAATTTATAGCTGCCTTTTTACCCTGTGATCCCAGACCGATTTCTTCAGTGCGGAATTCTCTCAGCATTACAATGTGGGAGGCTGTGCCCCCACGGCTGCCTGGGTTCCCTGGGGATGCGGAGCCTCAGCAGCCTCGTGCCTCAGCCGTTCTTGCTCCGCAGTGACCAACAATCACAAATTATTCACTGGTGCCTTTACGTGCCTGCTGCGCCCCCGTGTCCCTCTCTGGACGCGCGGTGACGTTACCATGCTGCGCATCTTACGGCTTGCCGCTGAACTCGTTCATTTGAAGTTTGAACTCTCTGAAATAGTTGAAATAATTATTTCGGTTTTTAGTCCTACAACTGCTTACCATGGAAATGCACAAAACTAGACTTTTTCTGTGTGTGTAAGTGTAATACTTAGTTTCATGTAATTTTATATTCCTGTTTTAAGAAAGTAAGCGGGTGGTTCAGATGTATGATTTTTTTTTTTTCCCCCACTTGTTGATTTAACTTTAGCGTCCAAGGGATTTTTTTAAAATTTGAAGCAGATTTTTTTTTTCCTGCTCTAGTTTCATCATTCTAATAATGCTGATAGGACAAAATAGTGTCACAGCTGACTATCAGTAATCAAATTTGGAATATTTATTTCACATCCAAAAGGCACCTAACCATTTGTGCTATGTGCCAGTATTTAATGATGACTTGCCCAGCTTTTCTGAATTGTTGTGTGCTTCTATTTCGTGCACCATCCAGTGGTGTTTGGAATTGGTGAAAGCCTCTTCATGAACCTTAGTGTGCTTCATTTCAATATGTAAGCAAGTGTGTGACATAAACGTTTACATGGCTGTCGTGTTGTGTGTTTTGAGGTAATAGTTATGGATTTCAGCAAGAAATTGCTTGTTCGCTTTAGTAGCATGATTGTAAGGGAATTTGTGCTGTCATTGCTGCAGGCGCATTCTGGTTTTTAGTAGGTGTGCGTGTTTAAGTCGCTCTCGTAGCACGTTGGTGGTTGAAATTCATAATTGTTTTGTATTTGTAAAGCAGTTGCACTAATTTACTTCCTACTTGTTTCACATCCTACTGGAAAAACGACTGACTCTCCTCAGCCTTGTAAATCACACAAGGTTGCCAAAATACATATAAGGCAAAATAATGCACCAGTAATGCAGCAACCTTTGTTTGTCTGTAGCATCTGCCAGCTCCTCCTCGGAGAACAGTGGAGGATGGGACATGGCTGGTTGTGTGTAATTTCTTTCCACAACTCGAGAGTGTTAACAGTGGTGAATATCCATGCATTGCATCTGAAGCACTGCTATAAACTCATTTCTGTGAGTGCTGCTTCTCTAGTGCTGCTTCATGAGTCTTCACAGCAGGCACCCAATGCGCGAGTGGATGGTGGGACACGAGGGCTCTGAAATACTGAAATACTCTGAAATACTAGATGAGTTTCCTGGACAACTCTGAGAGAAAAGCCAAGTGAATGATTCCTCTCTCGTGCTGTAATTGTGCTCCATCCTTCCTTTGCTTGATTATCTGAGAGCTCCAGCCTGACCTGAGCACAGCATCGCTGTCGCTGGGCACAGGTGGGAAACACTTACCAGTGTCTTCTGTGCTACCTGTTCAGAGTTTGTAGCTATTTCTCATCCCAAATTCGGGACCAGTGTCTGTGTTGATGCTTTTAAAAGCCATCCAGGTGGGCAGGAGGTGGCTCTGCAGAGTGTTGGTTTTTTTAACCTCTTGCAATAAGCAAATAGCAAAACGTGTGCGGCCCCCAAAGCAGTTGCGTTTCTACAAAGGAATTTGTAGCTAGCTGGCAGGATCACAGTGCCACGAGTGCTCATTCTAGCTAAATCTCGCTGTATTTTGAGCTTTGCTCAAATGGGAGGTGAATGATTGGTCTTGAAGCAAAGCGAAATGCACTCCTTTGAGGGGTTGAAATTATTTCAGCTTCACCACAAAATACGCTGATTTTTCAAGCTCATCTTAAAATACAGAATGCTCAGCCCTATCCTGTTCCATTTCTTTGACCTTTCTGAAATGGATCTGATGGCAATTTTACATGCAAGCAACAGATAACCAAGTCAGACGATAATGTGAAAGTTGTTAGTGTTGGTGTTTTACTCCGGAGCTGAGGCACTGGTGCTTAACTTAGGACTCGGAGATGAATAAACTGTAGTTTACAGCTCGGAATTGCTCAATCTTTAACGCAGCCATGGCTGACTCAGCAGTGCTTAAAGCCTTCCCCTTCAGCCCTTGTGGTATGTGAAAACGCCAGTAAGTCATGGCCCATTTGTCATGCAACATTTGAAGATTTCCTGGGGACAGAGCAGTGAATTTCAGAGGAAGGCAAAGGAAATTTTTGTCTATTACTGATTTCCAGCCCACTGGTGAGTCCTATAAATTTTAAAAAGTGTCGTTCAAAAGAAGATTGAGAAGTTAAAGTCGAAATACAAAAAAGTTTAAAGTGGAATGGAGGAGCATTTGGGAACATTATTTGTCTACTAAAAAACACTTAGAAAAAGAAACTTTTTTCCCCCCTAGATTTCACAGCATGTGAACTCTGAAGGAATCATAAACAAAGTTGTTGTGTGAAGGTGCAGTAGCCTTGGTGAAACCCAGGGGATTATTTATCACGTTGCTAATGAAGAGTCAGTTTTATTGCTAATCTGCTCAAAATACTGTAGGAATCAACGTGGACAATTAGTTTATTTGTACTGAAGGTTGTAGCTGCCATGGAAGTTGTACATGGTTTGTTCAGAGATGAAGTTCCATTAACTGCAGCAGGTTGGGTTTTTGGGGGAAGGCACTGTTCCGGAGAAGGTGAAAAAGGGAGAGCACAGTCTATTAACTGCCCTTGTCTTACTGAGCCAGCAAGGTAAATCCTGCACGTTTCAGGGTCTCACTGAGGAATAAAGCAAATCCTGTCATTAATGTTCTCTCGTGAGAGTTAGGTGCTTGTTAGCTGCTGAAAGGAAAGAATACTTCCATGATGGGAGGAAAACCAGGCATTTTAGGCAGCAAATGATGTAACTGTTTCTCCTCTCCAACACACGATGCTTGTCTGAACTACTTCAGGGAGTGGATCTTGCCTCAGCGGCTTGCTTGACATTCCCACACGCAGGGATCTGTCTTCTATCTCAGTTTCAGCTTTTTGTTTGGTTTTGGTACTCCCAAAAGTGTGCATTTGAGCTCTGGGGAAATTTGTTCCAGCAGCTGTAGTCTGGCTTGAGAGGTGCCTTTAAAGGCTACTGAGTAGAAAGCTATGGCAGATCAGCCCCTAAGGATAATTAAAACTCTAAAATTGGCTCATACAGTAATTGTTCAGTTGAAAAAGGAAGGCAAGGTACAGTAATTTCCTACATGACCTGGGTTCAGAGCAAGTGCAGGATTACAGGGACAGGATGACACACATCTGATGTGTGATGCAAAGCACTCTTCCCTGAAGAAAGCTTTATTCCTGAGTCTTTGATACAAAGTCTGAATTTTTAATTTACATAAAAATATTTCTGAAGAAGTTGACAGATAAGGAAAATCCATTGTGCCAAAGTGTTCGTGTAGGGGTTAGTATAAACCTTGGGGCTTTTTGGTATGATGAAATCATGTCTGCTGCATGGAGCTGATTTATTCGAAACAACCCCTGGCGATTAAATCATTGGCATTTATTTACATCTTAGTTGAGATGTAAATCTCCCGGTCATCATAGCGCTCTGCCTCAAAGCCAGGCCACCTTGAAATACGCTGCTGAGCTTTCTGCTGTTATTGAGAACGTTTCTATTGTGCATATTGCCCTCAGGTAGACGAGCAAAATAACCATTAATCCTATGGTTCTCTCTGTTTTAAGGTGCCACTTAACAAGATGAGTAGAAATACAAGAGCATTTTTCTAGCTGCCAAAATCCCAGGCTGACGAGAGCCTGATTAATGCTCAACTGTGTTTGCTTAAGTAGAGACCGTCTCAGATGAGCGAGTACTCTGCTGTTTCCCGGGTGGGGAATTCCCTGGAATATTGCTTACTTCACCATAGGCTTTCCTACGAGTAGCAGATGGCTTTATTGTTGTTTTTCCAGTCTTTGCTGCTGGCCCATGTTGTCTGGGCATTTGGGGATTTGTCCCAGCACTTCCAGTTAGCAACAGCCTGCACTCGTGATGGAAATCCAGCTGTACTCCAAGTTTTACGGGAGCCTGTTTTCATAATGTAGAACGTTGCTCTGCACTGTTTTGCCTGAGAACAGTGATGATTCTCAGTAGATGGAGATCTGTGGCTCACAGAACCGTTTAGGCTGGAAAAGCCCTTTAAGATCATTGGGTCCAACTGTTAATCTAGCACTGCACGAAAACGTGGAACATATTTTATCAACCAGTCTGTGCATCTTGTAGCTCAGTTCTGACAGCAGTACGTTCATAGACTCAAAGAGGAAGCAGCACAAGTGTGAATCTTCAGCTCCTACCAGCAGACAAAGAGTTCAGTCAGTGGCAAAGCAACTGAATACGTAATTTTTGATTATGCTGGAGTGTTACTCTGTTTTCTTCTGGACAGCAAAATAAATGGCTTATTCACCCAGCTGAACCCTTTTTCTGTCCCTGTTCAGTAGATGTAGAAAAGAAAGGAGATTTCTGACCTTGGTGCCGTATTTGATGAGCTCAAGTTGCACGTGTTCCCTGTTTTTGACAGGAGACTATACTGCCAGAAAGCATTGGCTGCGTGAGGTATTGCGGTGAAGAGTTTCCACCAGTCGTGTACTGGAACTCAGATGTGCAGGGAAGAGTTTTGTTGTGCTGGACACACTTCAAGGAAGATCTTTTCCAGACAGCAATGATATGTTGCTGCCGAAAGAGTAAAAGCCTACAGAAAAGCATGATAATACGTTTTTAGGCCATTTGCGCATTGCCTGATGCATTGAGTTTTGTGTGCCTGAAAAATAGTGAGAGAAACTGACCTTAACTGCAGCATCTTTTTATAACAGTAATAGCAATATAGCATTATCAGAGAAATTAAATGCCAGTGTATTTTGAAAGTGTAGATACATATTTGAAGTCTGGTTTCCAGTGTTAGCTTTGGTTCCTTGCCGTTTGGGCTGCAGTCCCTTAAGTTCACTTAAAAGGAGAAAGCACCTGGCTTTTACAGTGATTCAGACTTTATTTTATTCTCTGTATAGTCACCATCCCCAAATACTTCTTGAGAGTACAGATCTGTGAATTTCTTTGTTACTGTACTCTGGTCCTTTGGCTTGTGCACGTTGTCGCTGTCTCAGTTCTGGTTCTTGTGGCACGGAAAGGGAACAATGCCTATTGTGCCCAGCACAGGAGGTGAGAAGTTCAGGAAGTCTTCGAGGCTGTGAAGAGAGTGTTTTATGTGCTTGAGTTTTAAACCAAAGTTTGTCCAAAAGGGTTGTGATTATTAAAGGTGATATGTTTGTAATTGGCTTAAGTTAATCCGCGATTTTTTTTAAAAAAAAGAGGAGGAAAGTAGGGAGATGAAAAAAAAGGGTGTGTTTTGTAGAACCCAATGCTTTCAGCTGTTTGCTTAAACCTTCCATATGTGTGGCTTTTGTAGCTCATTTTAAAGCCAGCATATGTCCGGAATTGATTTCTGGATGATGGACAGATCATTAGAGTGCTGTGGAGTTGTGTATGGGACGATTGCTGCCAATCCTGTGCTCCCGTGGCGCGTTGCTTTCAATTCAGGCAGTCGTAGCAAAATAGAAGCTGCTGCCCTTGCGATGCAGGAGATCACAAGGAGCTGCTGATTTGGATGGAGAGCCTGTCTCAGCAGAAGGAAATAGTATCGGCTGTGAGAAGCCCGTGTTGAGAGCCATGGGCAGCTATTAGCACACGTGGGGTGCTGGGTGTCAGCTCGGTGGGGGTGCTGCTGGTCCCAGTGGTTTGCCAGCCACGTCGCTGGTGACAGCTTTCTATGAGCTGCTTGCTGAAGGCACCCGTTGAACTAACAGGAGGAAAGGTCTACAAATGGGAAACACCCGATTTCAGAGCAGAGGAGGCGTGTTCAGACTTCAGGATGAAGTGGAGCTTGAAATTTTAGTTAGTCTGGAATGCAAAGCAAAGCCCTTTCAGAATATGATGAATTATTTCCAAAACCTGAATTTTATATACCACTATTAAACTATTGTTAGGAAGCAATACATGTGAACCCTGAAAATGGGGTAATAAATCTTTCATGTTACCTTTTTGAAATGCTCCAGTGATTTATGTAGCTGGAGAGCGAGACCTCCATTCGGTATCCACCCAACGTGCTGAAACAGGACTGTGCTGCCAGTGTGTAATTCAAATATTCGGGGCATGGAGTGGCCTCCGAGAGCTGTGACAGGTAGTGGCGAGCAGAGCTGTTGTGAAGAATTAGCAGTAATGAACATCAGTACTACAGCAAGTAACACAAAAACCATGAAGTGAGTTTTGAAAGTCTGAAATGCAGTGCTAGGAATAAGGTGGAAGGCCTAAATTCAGCAATGGAGCTGCACGGATCGGTGCACAGTGGTCTTTGAGGACTCCTGTAACTTTGTAGGCACACAAACCTCGGCTTAGGGTTTGTCAGATCAGAATAAGGTAGAAATAATAACTTAAGCCTGTCTGTGTTCCGGAGAGCTTGATGAAAAGATGGCTTTGTCGTGCGCAGTCCCTGGGTCCCAGGTGTCAGGGAGTAGCTGTGATGCCTTGGGGCGGGGCAGGAGGCGTGCGGAGCCCTGCGCAGCTCGCGCTGCCTGGGTCTGTTTGTTCTGCAGAGCTGAGGGACGGCTGTTTGTGCAGCCCCGCCACAGCTCCCGTGGGCTCTCGCTGCCTCCACACCGTGTTTCTTTGACGTAAATGGAGGGCACGCTTCTCATTTCTCGAGTGTATTTTCCAGCGCTGGGAGGAGCAGCAAAGCTGTCGTTATTAATCTTAAAAAAAAAGTCTAAGAACAAAATCCTAGGACTCGTGGACCATGAGCATTTATATAGGAGCATGAGCGTATTTAAATGAACGAGCCTTTCAAATCAGTTTAAAACACTGGAGTGTATTAACAGCAATGCTTTGCGGTGACAGCAGTGAGAATAAAGCTGTTTTTGGTGTGTGTGTGTGTGTGTGAGCTGATACAGGACTCTGCTCAGAGGTTGCACTGATAAATTATTTTTCCATGTAGATACAAGCAAACCTTCTCTTAACATAAGCACCCTGTGGTGAGCCACAGAGATGTAAAAAAGCACAGTTTGGCTTCTTGCTAGTTGTACACCGTGCTCTGGAGCATTCCTGGGCCGTGCCCCTGTCACGGCAGACAGCACCACTGGGACTGTGAACTGCACCCAGTGCTGGTCCAGGCTGGGACTGCAGAGCTGCGGGGGGACAGCCCCTGCTCGGGCCTGGACAGAACCTGTTCTTCTCTCTGATAATCACGTGCACCTTCTCTCAGCTGTGTTCACAGCTGGGGTTGGCCTGGGTAACCTGCCACGAGGCTGCCCTGGGAAGTGCTCGTTGAGGGAAATGTTGGCAATGTGATGTGAGACTGCTCAGCGTAGGATGATTCTTATTCCAGCGGTCGTTTTCAGCTCATACCCTTCTAAAACATGGTAAAAGAACAATTTCAAGCTATGCTTCCAGGTTTGAATGTTCTAAGTCAAGGAAAAAAATATTGATGTTTTTAATATTGTGCTTAGCCTTGAAATCCAGATTTCAGAAGTTGCTTTATAACTTTTTTGTGGTCTGTCATTATTCAACATCTCAGATCGTGTGATTTTTATGAAGGTTCATTTAGAGCCCTCTTTTGGAGGCAGAAGACCTGTGGGTATTTATTTCTGTGGCGTTAGAAGGGGAGGAAGAAAGTATTTAAATACTCTGTGACTTCTAGAGGAGGGTCCCATTCACTTTAAACTCAGTTCGGTGCAAACTTTGGTATTGTCATGTAACTTTTGACAGCATTAAAATATTTCTTACTGTCTCATGGAGCATTTAAGGACTGCTACAGATGTGCACAGATTCTGTGGAAGGAGGGAGGACAGGGTGTCCCAGGGTCCTTGGTCGTGGTACTTCATTCGAGGTGTAGATTCACATTTTTACAGCAGGTGTGGAACCCGTGAAGGAAAGCTGAATGTGTCTTGCATCTTGGCTGTCCTAAATGCAGGTTGAGTGAAATGAACTTCCAGTTCTGACTTAAGGATTTTTTTTTCCCCTCTTTTTCTGCCTATGAAAAATTTGGTACCAGCTTTTTGTAACCTTCTGCTGCCATTGTTACCTCAGCCTTTTGCACAAGTTGCATGCTTGGCTTTGGTAAGGTTATACCAAGAGTTACTCCGTTTAAGACAAGCCGTGGCAGAGTGGCCGTGGTGGTTCTGCACTGGTGCGAGTTCATTCCCGTGGCAGAAAGTGCTTTGGGTTCTGTCCCTCATAGTGGGGCAGGTGTGTCCCAGTGCTTTAACTGACAAGGAGACAGGGGCATCTGATTGTCCGTGTGTTTTGTCGCTCTGGTTTGAACCCATGCCAGAAAGATTGCAGAGATGTTGCAGAAATAGGTTACCTTTCTGTGACTTAGGGAAAAGTTGGTGATAATCAGCGTCTTCTAGCGATGGTGTATCTGCATCTTTATTATTAAGGGGAAATGAAAACGTGTTATCCCTCTGTGCACCCCACAAAATTTGCCATCTCTAACTAGCCTTGAGACCTTCCCCAAATCTTCGCCTCCATTAATCCCACAAGGGATCTTTCCACAGTGACACAGCTGCATGCAAAGAAGATTTGATTTACTTGTTAGAGCAGTGACTACACCAGTCTGGTAGTCTGCTGCTCTGCAGAATTACTTCTGAGAGATCTGTGAAATACAGCTGAAAAAATAACCCTGCTATTCAGATTTTTTTGGAGCACCTTTTTGCAAATGTTCATTTGGCAGCTTCAATCCTGTGGAATATAGCATGTCTGTATTTGTGGAGCTCTTACAAAACCAAAATAATTCAGGGTTCAATTCATCCTTCAAACAACAGACACATCACAGCAGTTGTGCCAAATGTAACAGCGATTAGTTACTAGTCAAATGGCTTAAATGCTTGACAGATTTAACAAGAATAATATATATGTAAATATAAGTATATAATCCCAGGCAAAATAGAATATCCACTAATGAAAACATCTGCTTGGTTTTATTACCTGCAGTCTCTCTTTGTAAAAGGAACAAAAATGCTACATCGAACTGCCTATAACTGTGTTTCATTATCAGACTTATTTCTGGTTTTTCTTCTCTTACGGCTTTTAAAATTATTGTTGGCTTTGACTAACCATCAACAGCTCATTTAACTGAGATTAGCTAATTCCCAAGAAAATTAGATTTTGCTGAAGAATACGAGCTGATAAAGATAAGTGTTTGATATATGTGTGGTCAGGTGGTCCCTGGCAGTACGTGGTGAGCATCTGAACAGCTTCTCTGTGTGTGTGCCAGGAGAAATGTGGGGGCTCTGCAGGAGCTGCTGCAGACACGTGGGACAGGCAGCTCTGCAGCAATCCCCCAGCAGAGAGAACAGGAGGGCATGGAGAGGAACGCATTTCGGTTCTTAGCTTTTGGGTCGTGCTGTTTTTTTTGGAATTTTTTTTGGGTTTTGTTTTAAGTTTTCATGATTTTTGATCATCTGCTTTGACTAGAATCTCAGGATTTGGAAGATTTGTTAAGATTCCCGATGCCTTGGTTCCCAGGCATTTCCAGTAACTAGGGGCCTGTTAAGAACCATGGTTAAGATGAGGCTTTTTGCCATCCTGAGCCAATTGAAATCTGATTGATTTAATCTGTCACTTCTGTCTGCTCACCACAGTTATCTCCATCGTGCCCTATCAGAAGTGCCTGAGCACGTGGTGCAATATTTTGACAAAACCCTTGCTTTGAAGGCTTGGGGAACAGTTCTGCCGGGGACACATTTCTGCACAGTCACAGCCAAGTCCAATCCTGCTTCGCTCTTCTTCTGTACAGTTTCAGCCTCCCTTTGATGGGTGTTTGCTGCATTTGGCAGCTCTTGCGTGTCAGAATCCCCAGTGCCAGTTCAGCAAGGTGAGCAGGTATTGGAACAAGGCGCAGGCTGCTGAAGCGTGTTTTAGAATTGCGGTTCTGTACAGAGTTTTGATTGCTCTGCTGAAGCTGCAATAAGGACGGGTTCATTAGGGTCTCACTTTAGGAAAATGCCATGTGCTGTTTTCCCACCGAATTCTCTCTCGGAGAGTGTGAGATGGGCTGGCAGGCAGCCCGTGGTGGGGAGGGGGTGCTGAGGAGCAGAGCCAGGGCTGGCAGCCCGGGCAGGGCTTGGAGCAGTCAGCTCAGGGCTGCTCCAGTTTGGAACAGCTTCCTTCCTCCCTTCTTGGAGAAGCTGTGTGTGGCCTCCCGGGCGTAGAGGAGATGTAGGTTTTGTCACCTTTGTGTTCAGACCGCTTACCCAATATCGTGAGCACCCTCGGAGGGGGGAGTTCAGCCTAATCGCTCCCCATTCCTCCGGAGTATCTGCACACTCTTGGAACTCCTTCAAGGCTGACTCTCAGCCTGTCTGCCTGCAGCTGCCTGCTCTTCGAGCCCTTTACCCTGTCAAGGTATCAGATGAATTTCTGCACTTGTGACTAATGTGTGAGGTGAAGGAGGTTCCAGTAATATTTAGAGAAGTGATTAAATCCCTCGATAGGATGTAATTCTTTTGAATAATTGCCAAGAAGTCACCTTCTCCTTCCAAACTCAGGCCTTCTGTTGTGGTGTGCAATCTGCAGCCTCCTCCACCGGGCAAGGGCACACGTGCTTGTCTGCTTTTTTTTTTACATTCTGGCTTTGCATGCGTGTTGCCACCGAAGGACCTTTGTGCCTGAAAGTATGGCAGATCTGCTGGAAGGCAGGAGACTACTCAGAATTATTTTCTGCGCTGTATATAAACCTATTTTCAAAGAGAAGCATTAAACAGCATGTTACAAAAATCCACAAAACCACATTTGAGTTGATTTCCTAGCTGTATGATGAGATGGAAATGTTTTGCAGGAGCACCTCTCTCCTCCTCCTCCTCCCCTCGTGTCTCTGGGTTATGTGTCACATCATTTCCATCGTTCCGTAGTTTCGTAGCAGGGATGCTGAGCCCCTTTGTTTTCCCAGCTGGTGTTGGCACTGCTGTGGTGCACGTCTGACCCAGAACTTTATTCACGTAGCACACTTCACATCTTCACCCTGCATCCAGCTGCTTCAGCCGTAGCCGTTGAAACAGTTCATCTGATCAATAAAAACACCCCAGGGAACAGGGCAAACACCAAATAAATGTTTTGCCAGAAATACTGTTCAAATTATGTGGTTTTTGTCTATTTGTATTGTGTCAGAACCTATTTCATTGTAAATCTCTTTAAATGACAGATAAATGAGTTTTGAAGTAGTCTGTAATCCTGTTCTGGTCTCTGGAGAAATTTAATCAAAACTATTTTGATGGCACTGTTTAAAGAACTCTGGTATTTGTAACAAATGTCGTGTGAATGTGGAAACAAGATTGGTGATCCTTGTGTAAGGGTGCAGCATTCTCGTGCAGGAACAGCTGCGCAGGCAAATACACACATGTAAATTAAGAATATCTTTTTTCCCCACACACAAATCAAAATTTAATAACTGAAAAAAGAACCTTGATATTAATTCGAGAGACTACGGGCTTATTGCTGTCATTTGTAGACTGTTTGTTTTTCACGTCTCCAATAAGGATTGAAAAATGGGTGTTCATTTCTCAGAACAGAAAAAAAATGCCTTTGGGATTCGCATACCTGCAGCGTTCTCTGGTTGAAGTCTCAGGGTATCTATCAGCTGCTTTGGGAAATATACCAGTTTGTTGTGAGGTGACAGATCATTTGGGAAAAGAGGAATGGAGAATGAGGTGATTTCACTTACTAGAGGGGCCACAAGTCTTCTGCTGAGGCTGCAGAGGTCAGGAAATGATGATGTTTACTGTCGGTTCGAGCTCGCAGGTGAGAGAGCCCCGAGTTCCGGCTGCACACTGCAGGGATAACTGCCCTGGATTTTCATTTTGGGGTTTTAATGACCACATTACTCATATTTACATTTCTTTCTTAATTGGACATTTGGAGGAAAATTTATTTGGTAGTTCTCCTGTGTTACAGTTTTCATCTTCAGCAGCTTATTAAAGAGCACAGTCTTGGTCAGAATGTGTTCAAAGCACCTCGCCTTCTTAAAAATTATCTGTACAAGGATAATGAAGGGTCTAATTATCACTGCAGTTACAAACTAATTCTCAAATGCAAAATATACCTCCCATATAATTACTGGGATCAAACTGGGTTTTTAAATCATTTATCCTGTTTAACTGGAATGCCTTCTAAAATTAACCTGTCTTGACACTACAGGAGCCAACATGTATTCCACTTTTATTGTTCATTTGGCTGTACTGTGTACTGGGAGCCTTTTTTTTTTTTTTTTTAGGTACAGTCTGTGAGTATTATTCTACCCCAAAAATCAGAGTTACACAGAGTTTGTGCAAACATACTCCTGAAGGTTGTCTTGCAGGAAAACACTGTGTGAAACAAAAAGACACAGTGAAATGTTTTCTTTAGGATCCACTAAAAATAAGTGGCGAGGTAGTAACAGCTTTGTGTTTTGACTATTGTTAGATGAGTGGGCAAGATGTACTGGTTTATCTTAGAATTAAAAATCTGGACATGAAACCTAGCTATTAGTTAGCTTACCAAGCCTATTGGTTTTGTCTTGGTTTTCCCCTTTCCCTGGCTTCATATTGTCTCTTTTTCCAGGAGCCTTGGTATTTTTGAGCCGAGGTCCTTATGTATCTGGTTATTTACTGCTTGTAGTGATGATTCCCGCTGCACTGATGGTCCAGATCAGGACTAATACTGTTACCAGACAGAACAACAGGCTCCAGATTCCTGCAGGTACTTAAAACTTGTTTCGCAGCGTATTAACGTTCCATTGGTGCTCCCTCATTGACGTGCCTTGAGGCTGTCCTTGGCTTGCTTGCCATTTCCTTTGGGCACCTCAGAGGTGTCTCTCCCGTCGAGAGAGGGCTCTGCTTTAAAGATAAGATTCCTCTCCTCTGTTCCTCGTCTCCTCCTTTGAGCAGTTAGTCTGTGGAAAGGGGGGAGCAAACGTGCCCGATCACACTCTGGCCATCTGAGGTCAGCCAGTTCCTCTTCCACCTTGTGAGGGCTGGGAATAAATCGCAGCTTCCTAAATTCTCTTTGAAATGAGTCAGGGATGGGTGGGTACCAACAGCTGACCTCCAGATCCAAGGTCATGGGGAGGAAGTTTATGTTCCTATAACCTTGATATATTGGTAATAATTTTTGGCTTAGTCTGATTCTTTTTTAATGCAAAAAAAATTCTGGGGTTCAGAAATTAAATGCTTTCTGAGCTGATGCAAAGTAAGTTAAAAACCCCTCCCGGTATAATGGCCTTTGGCAGGTTGGATATGCACCATTTAAACAGAAAATCTCTTTTAGTGACTTGGGCTTAGACCTCAGTGGTGTCGGAGCCTCTGAAGCCTCCGGGGAGCTGACCTGGGATTTTTGGGAGTTGCAGCTTTGCTGTGCTGTGAGTCTCCTGTCCGGACTGACTGTCCAGAGCAGGAGGAGCTTGCTCCTGGGTGCGAGGACTTTGTCCAGCGGCAGCTCCCCGCGGGAAGGGGACCTGGGAGCACAGGGACAGGCCTTGGCCTCACCGAGGCGGGACACGGGCAAATCAGGGAGTAGGAAATAAATTCTGCTGCACAGCACTTTCTAAAACAAATATTTCATTATTTCTTCAAAATGGGGAGTTATGAAAATGTACCATGAAAGCCCTAGTGGTAGAAAAAGTGTTTGAAGTACTTAGCAGATTCAGAATTACATGCTTAGTATGTATGGGGTTGGTTTTTTTTGTAAGTTCTTTCTGTAAATTATAATGATGTTTTTCCCTTGGAGATTATAACTGTGCTCATTTTGAGCTTAAGTTCTATGTCTAAGAATGTGCTAAGTCATTACAAAAAACATTCAAGTTATTGTAATCTGTGCTCTGTCTTTTGAAATCTGCAAATAGCCATCTTTTCAATAATGCATATTTGTAGATTATTTTATCTGAGAAAGAAATTCTACATCAAGCTGAAGGGGGAAATTTTCAGCTATAAAGGCAATTTAGTGCAAATTCAAATTAAAAGTTTTATTCCAGTGGGGAAGTTAGTGGTGAGAATGGTCACCCCCCCTGTAGTATAATCTACCGAGTATTTATGGAAGTTACTGTAATACCAAAATACAACTTGGTGTTAAAGACAACATGAACCTGAAAATCCCTTCTGGTGGTGTTGAGTCAAGACCAGTTTGGGTCTTTGGACTGCAGAGAGGGTTTGGCTCTTGGCTTTGCTGAGGAGGAGAACATCATCTGTGTGCGGGTGAGGTCCTGCTTGGTGGAGGGGAGGAGCGAGACAGTTCAGTGCAGTCTCTAATTCCCAGTTTCTTTTCCTCCCAAGACTACCAGGAGCAAGGGCTTCTCTTGTGCTGCAGAAGAAGGGAAAGAGCAAATGTGTGATAAAGATCCTGTGGGATCACTTTTGGGATGTGGGGGGAGGAAATCTTTCTTCCTGCCCCGGGCTTAAAGAAGAAGGTGCAGGGTTGCAGAAGAACAAGCTGTCTTCTGAGATGTTTTTCATCCCCTTGTTTTCTTTTAAACCTTTCTGGAAAGTGAGGCTGTGCCAGAGTTGAGAACTGCCCAGAAAGCCTTGGAGCTGCTCTTTGTTCTCCTGCCTTTTGTCCCTGCTGTGGTAGCAGGCAGCCCCCAGGAACTGCTCCCCCAGGGAATTCTGCCTTTGCCACGTTTATGCATCATCCAGCAATGGGCCTTTTTGAACAGCAAAATACCAGCATTTCCAGCTGCTTTACACTGCTTCATCCAGCAGCCAATACTTTTAGTTCTAGTAAGTTACATTTCTTGTTTCCTTGTAGAAGTCTTTAGACCTTGCGTCTTCTAAACATTCTGTGGTGTTTCTGGAAAACATCACACAGAGCATTGGGCATGGATAAACCAAGCTCTGCTTCTTTCACCCTGAATCTCATCTTTCTCTTTATACTGCTGAAATAATTCTTGGCCTTAAGGAAGCTAAAAATGGGTAGTGAGGTGGCAGACCCCCCTCTCCCTCCGTGGAATCGCCGATGGTGTTTTCAATGAGATTTCTTATAGAGGAGTACCAGATAAGCAAGATGAAGTGGTAACCTAAAGTTACAGGAGTGCTAAAAAAGATAATTGTGTGGTTTCTCACTTGTGCTTTCATATTATGTGATTTCTTACACCCAGGAGTGGGGAAAAACCTGATGGTTTCTGTTCTGGGCAGGTCAGCGTGGCCCAAACCCAGGGGTGGGATGTCTTGTGTAGGGGGATAGAGGTGCAGATAGCCGTGGAAATGCTCCTCTGCTCCCTGGATCTCACGAGTCCTCTCTGGTTTCACGTTCTCTGTGCTACCTCAGACTTCTGCTCTCCCACATCTGCCCTGTGCTCAGCAGCCACCAAGATAAAGCTGCAAGTATTGCCACCTTCTGTGTGCGTATTCATCGTCTGGACTGCAAAACCCCCTCAGATCATTTTTAGTGTGCAAGGGCAAATCAACTGCGTTTATTACGTGGCTGAAATGAATTTTAATAAGTAGAAATCTGGCTTTTCTTCTAAAATGAAAGTTTAGAGGCAAGTAAACTGACCCTGTGAGTTTTAATCCAGCATTTCTCATTGGGGGAGCACTTGTCAGAGTGGACAAGCAAATATGACTTGCTCTTTTAAATCTTGGCTTTTGCCAAGTAAACATCACTGCAGTAATGATGAAAAAAACCACTAACAAACAATCCAATGACGGCCTGATACTTGAATTTTTGGGGAGTTTGAATCGGTGCTGCAGATGTTTCCAGCTCTGAGTGATTCCAGAACCAACTGGAACGAAAGGGAAAATGATCTGTGTTAGACATCACCCTTTGCACGTGAAGAATTGTGTAAGTTGTCATTTTCTTCATTTTCAAAGGCTAGAGGAATGATATTGTGACAAACTCTGATCATCAACAGCTTCATAAGGCCTTTTGTTGAAGTTGTGTGTGTGTTTGGTTTGGGGTTTTTTTGTTTGTTTTCTTTTTTGTCTGCGTCCCCATGTTGTGCCCAAATGAAATGTTTGGAGGTGATGTTCTATGTGGTGTTTCCATAGCCAAAGCAAGCACAGTCTTTGGGATTTAGGAGTCATGAGCGATTGTTTTGACTTGCTGTTGTTTCTTGCAGATGTGTGAACAGGAATGATGTAGACTTTCTGTATGAAATTACATGAATGAAAACATCGATACAAATATTCTTAAATTTCTCTGAAATATTGAATTGTCTAAATTTCAAACAGCTTGGGTCAAAAAAGATTCTGGCCACTGTTGCCCACATACAAAACTTACAGAAATGAATGTACCCAAACATGGTGAGGTGCTGATGGGCTGAGGACGTCCGCACAACAAATTCCAAGTAGCCTTTGTTTCACCTTTCTCCTGAATCATTATGCTGCCCTAGTCTCGACGCAGAAGAGGCTATTTGGAGAGCATATGGCCTGGAAAAGTATTTCTAAGCAGGTGTAACAGGAATTCCTCTCATAATGGCTCCAAATAATTCAGGTAAATACGTCACGGATGGTGGTTCCTGGCGTGAGGGAGTATATAATGCATAGAAATGAGAACTTGTGCAAGACTGCCTTTGAAGAACCTCATTCTCTGCACTAAATGAGCTCCAAATGTATGAAATCCTGGTACAACTGCATAATGAAGGTGATTCACTTGTGTTCCAAGGTTTTTTCAAGCTAGAAATTGCATCAGCTGAGATTTTAGTGATTGATTATCATACCAGTCTACACCTAAACATTAGTTGAAGGAGGATTTAAATATTTTTACAGTTTGGTTTTTTTTTTTTCCTCTCTATTACTTAGAATTTTAGAAATAATTCTTTGTGGAAAAAGAAAATAACCTTTCTAATGTAACTCTCCATTAACATCTGTCTGAAAACATTCATCTGGTTCTGGTGGTGACAAGACAGAAGGAAATGGATTATTGCCTTGTTAAATCTAAAACGATGCACGTGAAGAATTCAAGTGATTTGATTTCGTATATTTGGATGGAATGATGGCTTTACAAATTAATTTTAGGTGCTGTTTGCTGTTGCTGTTTTAAAAATTTATTTTTGCAATTTATTTTTGGGTTTATTGCAAACTGAGGTGTAATGAAGGAAGCTTCTGGCTTTGCATGTAATTACTAGAAGTTTCATTGTGGTGGAATTGTGACGCAGATCCTGGAGTTTTACATATGGAGGAGAGGTTAAAAATGCTGTGAGTGTTTGTGGTTGAATATAAAACTCCAGCTGTGATCAGTCAATCTGTAACCTGGTTGTAATGTATATATACATTCTTAGTTATGTTTAAGCTGAGCCAGATTGTTTTGAAAAGTAAAAGGGGACAGTATTCATCTTAGAACTGAAAATCTCAAGGAGTCTCATTGGTTTGCCACCTGTTCTTTAAAATGAGCATTGGCATCTAATCTTAGTGTTTGCTGACACACTGATAGACGTGAAATAACATTAGAACTTGATTCCGACCTGCCTCAGTCCGGACCCAATTATCTTGTCCTTCACCTCCGAATCAGCAAAAGGATCCGAGTGAAACTGTAAATTCAGAATGTGGAGCAGCATAATCTGACCTTATCCACACGATTCGGGTTTTGTGAGCTCACGCAGCTCAGGAAGAGGCAGGACACTGGAACAAAACAAAGCCCTGTGAGTGAGAGGCCATGGTGAGGTCGGGTGGGTGTTGGAGCTCTGCCGTGGAGGATGTGGCTGCTCCATCACAGCCTCAAGGGCAGGAGGGGTTTGCCGGAGCAGAGAGAACAACCCAGATTTCCTCGCAGATCTGATAGGAGCTGGCTGGGAAGGTCCAGATGGGGAGGAAGGGGAATGTGTGCTTGGAAAACCTTAGAGAGGAGGAAGAAGGAAATGAAAACCGGTGCAGTTCTCGTTACTTGCTTGGGGTTTTTGTTTTACTTCGGTAACCTTCAGAAAAAGGTGCAGTTTCTGCATCTCAAACTATTACATCATCAGTAAATAACTGCTTTATAGATATTTGTTTTAAAATAAATTTTTATGCAAGTGAACTAGCAGGTGCCATAAAATTAAGTTCTGGGATGTGGTAGGAATAAGGAGGGATTGCTACCTGATACAGGCTTATCTTAATCACAGGAGGTGCTTTTTTAGTTTTCAAGATTCTGTTCTCAAGCCTCTGGAATCAATAACATCAAAATAAAAGACTGTGTCTGGATTTAGTGAGGCTTTAAAATCTGTTTTAGGCTTTAAAATCCCAGATACTGACTGCATACCTCATCCCTGTGGGTAACTTTCCTCCATCCATCCATTACTGGGAGGAAGTGTTCCACCTCGTGGCACTGAGAGATGAGAAGATGCCAGAGCCTCCTAGAGGGAACCTCAGTCTTGTCCTTCCACAGCCACAACGGTGTTTTCGTTGTTGGGAGGTGATCAGGCGTAGAAAAGGTGCGGGCAGAATTGTCCCTCGACCTGCTCTGCAGCCATCTCAGTGCCTTGGCTCGGGGAATGGAAACTGCTGCTGAAAATCAAGTCTTTTGGAAGCGGTTTCATACATTTAATGAGTTCCTAGCATGTGGCTCTAGGCCAAATACCCAAATGCAATACCCCAAAATGTATCTGTTTTGTCTAAATCAAATATGAAATTGGAAAGGAAAGCCAAAGGGGGGATGCACACTGAGACCCCTTGAGATTCCCTCTCTCCCTGCAGGAGAGGTGAGGGCAAAGAGAGGGTGTGGAATCTCCATCCTTGCAGGGTGTGTAAGGCCCTGAGCACGTGTTTGGCTTCAGATTTGGCCCTGCTTTGAGGAGGTGGCTGCAGCAGATGGCCTTGAAGGGTTCTTTGGCTTAATTTATTCTACGACTCCGTGTTCCTGTCTATAAAAATACTACCAGTAGCAAGTGTATGTTATTTTCAAAACTGACTTGGATGCAAAATGTTGTGCTAATTGTACCTTGCCATTTACATTGAAAACTGTCGAGGTAAGATTTCTAACAGTGGTTAGTGAAACCACAGTAACAGTTTTATTGCCTGAGCTGGTTTGATGGTTTTGAAAGAGAAAATGCTTTTGGGAACTCCCATTACTGTATTTGGTCTGGGCTGATAAGGTTGAAGAGTAGGAAAACAGAAAAGATGTACAGGCTGGTATTCTTTTTGGGGTGAGCAGTTAATTTGGTATTGAAGTGACAAAAGGAGGCTAAATAATTATACTGCTCACGTATTTGCAAACGGAATGAATAAAAACGGGTGAAACTCCCTTAGAATGCTGGGCTGGTGCGAAAGACTCGATCATGGCCGTATTGTCATTGCAGCAGTGCCGTTCGCTGAGGCGTTGGCTAGGAAGAGCGGCTGCACTAAAACATCGTCAGCCCTTGGTGCGGTAATTGTGCAGAGTGTTCCGAGCTGCTGGGAGATCTGCAGGGCCGGGCGTGCACATCTGGCACGCTGCAGAGGGTGTCATTTAACAACGAGGAAACGCTTGCAAATCACCAGCAGAAGTAGCAGAACTGTGTGGTGCTGTGTCCTGAGGAATAACTGGTTTTTCATGGTTAACACTTGAGGTCAGAAATCCAGGCTCTGTTACTTCCTCCAGCAGAAATGCGCGTCCTGCTTTACACCAGGAGCTGTCTGGGTTGCTCTCTAGGCTGCCTAAGCATCCAAAGCATCTTTTGAGAACTCTGGAGGCTGAGCTGGGGAGGGGAGTGTTGGGCACTTAGTCTGTCACTCTGGTACTTGTAATACTCATTACTCTTTTTCGTTGTTCCAAGTGACGCTTTTGTTACTTTGTTCCCTATGTAAATCACAGCTGTTCTTCCCGGATTTATCTCATTACTGGCCAATTCACTTCACGGACAAAGCCCAGGACCCAGGGTTCCCGGTCCCATCCGTGTGTCCTCGCTGGAAGAACAGCGGAGACCCTGTTTTGTTTTTCGCCCTGTCCCTGTACACCTCACTGTGCAATCTCCAGTGCAGAATATGGGACCTCAGGAGCAGCAGTGGAGTGTGGCCCAACCCCAAACTGGGGCTGGAATGACCTAAGGAAAGTTAAGGTGACAGTGAGGACGTGGATCTCCTGAAGGCAGAGGAATATCCACGTCACAGGTATTTCTTACAAAAAATAAGGAGGGTTTTGTTGCTTTGTTTTTGGTGGTACCCTTTAGAGAGAGTAGAGTCTGGCAGGTTTTAGGCAGATCTGGCTCCCTTTTGCCAGGGGCAATCCCTGGTTTCAGTTTTAGGCAGATGTGGCTCCCTTTTGCCAGGGGCAGTGCCTGGTTTCAGTTTTAGGCAGATGTGGCTCCCTTTTGCCAGGGGCAGTGCCTGTTTTCAATTTTAGGGGAGGTCGGAGCAGGTTCCTGGGCAGCTGCAGGGCAGCACTCAGCCTCAGCCCCAGCCCGGGCTCCCTCTGCCCGGGGCTGAGATGCTGCAGCAGCAGCAGCAGAGGGACACCACAGTGCCCAGAACTCAGATAGCAGCTGGCCTTCGTGGCTGGTAACAGTCTGGGGGGATCTGTAACCACTCCTGAGGCAAGAAGGAGGTTTGTGAAGCACTGTGAGAACTCCTGTAGGCCAGGTGTTTAACTGGGGGACTGCCGGTGTCCCCTGAGGGAATTAACAGCCTGATCCTGGAGAATGGTGGATTTCTGGTTCCCTGAGTTTTACAGGGATCTACCTGACCCATCAATACAGAGCAAGACTTCCTCCACAGCACAAAACAGATTTTGTTGGGCCAAATGATATTTGGCTTAAATCTATGCTGGTAAATAGTAAAGGATGTAAAATTCCGGTTCTGTTCTGTCACTTGCTCTAGGAAGTGTTGTGCTCTGTGACCATTTGAACACAGGTAACAGTGGAGCCAGTGAACCAGGGGTGTCTCGATGCACTGAGCACGATTTTAATGGGGATAATATCTTGTAAAGTCTATAGTTAGCATTCATTTCCAACTTGAGATAGACTGAAATCCCAAAACGGAAAGCTACGTGGCAGAAGCCAACCAGCTAAATATGTGTGCATTTACATGGGTACACTCAGCTCTGTGTCTGTAACGGTGAGAGAGGTGGGGAGGACACTGTTACCTGGCAGTGCTTGGAACAGGGATGTGCTAGGAGGGAAGGAATGCTGTAGAATAGCTGAAGAATGAGATGAGTTCTTCAAGATGAATATTTCCTTTTTCACAACTTGTGTCAACCTTCACAGCAAGGGCATTGTAGTTTTTTGGTGAGTCAATTTACCTCACATTCGTTGCAAGTTAAAAAGTTGTGCAATTAATTTGCCAGGGATCAGCTTATTCGCAGTAACCTGTAGAGGTTTGATCTGGAGTATAAAATACCCTTCTAATAAAACAGGGGGGCACAATTTCTTGAATGCTTTGTGTTATCCAGACGGAAAACCCTGTGACTTTGCATTTGGATTTCAAAAAGACAAAGGTATCTGAATTAATGCCAGAGCTGAGCAAAGTACTGTAGCTGACAAATCCTGGTGACTAAGTTTGCACAAGCTGTGTTCCTTCTGAGCTGCGCCTCCTGCGGCAGGCTGGGTTTGGGGTGTGGTGGGGTGATTTTCTCATTCTGCTGCTTAGATAATCCCTCTGGGTGAAGGCTGGGAAAGCAGCAGGACACGAGGCTGTGGTTGATGGTAGAGTTTTGTTTGAAACCTACCTGTAGTTGTTATGAGTGGATTTCTGTAGCTACAAACCATTTCACAGACAAAACAGGAAAATGCTGTTCTACCTGAAAATAGCTAATATTCCAGAAAATCTGTTCGGGAATAAAAGAAAAATCTGTTTTGGATTAATCTTAACTACTGCATTTGCTTTTCTGTGGAGAGGCACTACACAGAGCAGGGTAAGAAAGCTTCTGTCGAGAAACACAAGGGTGGAATCAACCTTGTCCCTTTCAGGAAATACTGTGGAGGCTTAACTTCCAGTTAGTGCCATTGTGTCTGCAGCTGCCCGTGGGATGGGTCTGAGGGAATGCTCTGTTACCCGGAATTCAGCCAGGGACACCCTTCCTGAGCAGGAGGGGCTGTGGCCACGTCAGTACCGAGCTGAGAAGGGGAGGAAGAAAAGTAGAGGCAGAAGCCAATTTATTTCAGAGATGTAGGGGAAGGAGTGGATACACTTGGGATTCTGGGCAAGTGAAGGTGACTTCTGCAGCGGAGAGGGATTTGCTGGAGCGCTGTGCCTCAGGAACTCCGCGTGGCCGGGATGTCTGAGCGCAGTCTGAGGGCTCCTTGGTGTTAAATCCTCTCCAGGGCTTGCGCTCTTAAACCGAGAGCTGTGAAATCCACGTGGGCAGAGGCTGTTGAGCTAGGCTTCGTAATTAAAATGAGAATGGAAGGATTGGAGCTTGTTCCTGTAAACACTTGCTGCAAAGTGTCCTGCTCCCTACTCAGTGGGCTGGGGCAGACACGCACAAATCTTTGTCGAAGCCTGGATCACAGCAAGTGCAGGTGCCTAAAATTAAACACCTAAATAAGCTATCTGGATTTGAGAACTCCCAAAGCTCCCATTAGAGAAATTAATGCCAAAGGAGAGCAAGTTCCGCTAATGCTTGGGAGGGCTGAAGTTATTTGAATTGCTGTTGTCAATAATTTTGATTTTAGTCGTAAAGCTCAGGCTGATACTCTGCTGACCAGTAAATATTGTCTATTGATTCTGTCACCTGAATTAATGTCTCTCAACTGGATCCTGCTTCCCCTTAACGCTTGCTTTCTTAGTATCAGATGCAAGAGGCAGAAGCCGCGTGAAATTATCGTTTATTGTTTTAAAACATCGGTTTGGGCTGCATAAAACTTGACCACATGTATAACCTGTGTGAACACTCAATTGTGGTGGTTAATGCAGGGCCATTGCATTTGTGCTGGGAAGAGGGGGGATGTGGCATGGCTCGGGGTGTGCCTGATTGGCACTTACTGCAGCGTGCTGTTCTGGCAAGGGGAATGTTTTAGTAACCTTTTATTCTTTTTCACCCAAAGAAAGCCAGGCGAAAGTAAAATGGCTTTGTTAAGAATGAGGTGAGTTTTATTTCTGAAGAAACAGCGTTGTCATAAAAGCGTGTCCCCCAAAGGCAGTGTCTTCCATTAGGAGAGGAAGAGTTAGTGAATGTCCATTAGAATGGGATATCTCCTGGTAACGGGCAGTTCCAGGAGCACTTGCACTCACAAGTTTTTTACAGAGCAAATCCTTGAGCATCATTGGTATTTTTATACCGTACAAACTCTAGTCTGTCTCTCACGACATTTGTGTCGGAATCTTGCTTTTCTAATCTTGGTCCTGGCTGACCTCACCCCTCTGTCTACTCAGGATATAAGATGATTTCGAGGGCGCTTTGATAAGACTTGAAAACCCCTCAGAAGACAGTTTATTTTCAGAAATAAATATCGGAATGCAAATGCTGCTTATTCCTTGATTATGTTTGATCAAAGATTCTCGAAAATGGAGCAGAGGTAGTGGCTAACAGGGATGTTGGGTTTAATCAGCTGAGAGTGTCAGCTTCACTTCTTTGGGTGTTTTCCCCTTACCTTCCCCCAGCAGTCTGTTCAAGGTGCTTGTTTCACTTACTGGAATTTTTATTTCGTGGAGAATTGTGTTGTGGGGCCCTTTCTCTCCCCAGTTAACTGACCCTCCTGTGTTTGAGAATTGCAGCCCAGGTGCTCCCCTCCTTTATCCTCGCTTTCCCTTGGGTTTCTGTATTACGGTCCCTCCTGTGGACCTCGGTGGGGAGGGGTTGTTTCGTTTATGGAGCAGTTTTCAGCGTTGGATGGCCCAGCTCTCAGTGGCAGCTGCTGGCAGAGGCCTGAGGGTTGGGATGTGTTGGGTTTAAGGTGCCACGTGGTGGGTGCTGTCACACAGCAGTGGCTGTCGCTGTCACCTGGGCTGAGGCTGGCACAGGTGCTGCAGCTGGGGCCCGGAATGAAGGGGATTCGTCTTTTCTTTAGAAAAATCAGTGTTCAGTCAAAACTATTCTTTTGGTCATAACTTTGTCATAGTACTTCTATGTGGAGTAAGTCCATTTTTATATTTCTAACTTTCTCCTACCCCGTCCCCTTATTTAGCCATTCACTCTGTGTTCTGAGTGTGATAGAGCAGATGAGTGTAAATTAATGTAATTTTTAGTTACTCTTCTAAGAATTAAAAAAAATTCTTTCTAACTGAGCTCTTCAGTACATAGAAAGGTGGAGTTTTTTTTTTTAAAAAAAGGGCAAATGAAATTTCTTGCTGTATTCAGGGGAAAAAAAATCAATTTGTATAAAACTAAACTTGTTCTAGAATGTTTCCAAGAGATTAAAATATTTCACACCAGATTTAAAGCAAAATAATTAAGTTTTTGTTTGTCTTTTTAAATTGGATCTCTAGAATGTTAGTATTAAGTCCATGAAAGGAATTGGATATGTCACTGGAACAAACTGAAAATGGTAAAAGAAGTTTATCAGTTAGGGGAAAAAATGGAGCTGTTGTGATGGAGAATTCTTTAAATGCTTTGACCTGGGAACGTTGATGTGGAGGTTGAATGGGCAACTGTGGCTCCACGTCCCTGAGGGAGGCCGGGGGTCACCAGTAAGTGCACGTTGAGCTGCCCTCCCAGGTGCTGGACGTGCATTTCTTGTGCCTCGAGGTGGCCTCAAGAAGGGCAGGCTCTTCCCAGGAGCTCCAGCGTGGCTTCTCGCCACTCAGCATTGCTCCCAAATTTAGGTGTGCCCACGGGGTCGTTCATGTTGGAGAGGGCCACGGGGGCTCTGCTCAGAGCAGATTCAGCTCTGGGTTCAGAGCGTTCAGGGCTTGGTCCTGTTGGGTCCTGAATCCTCCAAGGAAGGAGGCTCCACAGCCCTTCTGGGCCCCTGCTCCAAAGCGTGGGTATCCTCAGAGGGAAAAAGGAGCTGGGTGGGTCCCCCTCTGGGTCCGAGGGTGGTCTCTTGTTCTTGTGCTGAGGACAAAGCCTGGTTCTGTTAAGCCTGATGTGCGGTTTGTTCTCTGTCGCTGGCCTAAATAGAACCGTGCTGTGGGGGTGTGTGGAGGGGTGGATGGAGGGAGGGATGGTGATGGATGGATGGTGATGGATGCATGCACTGTGTGCTTTCACAGCTTCTCTCTCACTGGGAAACCCCAAAGTAAGGTGGCCCAAACCAAATGAACATAAGCAAAATAGGAATAATAAATTCTACCTTAAGAGGCCAGAGCAAAAAAGGCACTGGTCAGAAGAAAGTGTTTTACAGAGGATGCCGGTGATTTTTCACAGCCTAGAGCTGTCCTGCTAATGGTGATTGTATCATTCTTTTTTGTTCCTTTTGACCTTCTACCCTCAACTTCTTGGCAATTTATTAAACTCCTGATAAGCCTTTTAGCGCCTACAACATCCCCCTTTCAGATAATAGCACGCTGCTCTTTCTGGCAGACTTCAAGTTCTGAGTTTTTTGTTAAGTTGGAACAAGTCTTTTCCCCATCGTTAAATTTTAAGGTTTCGCATTTTTGAGTATTTGGCTACTAACACAGCTTTACTTTTAATGAGAAAACTCACAGCTGATTTTGTGCCAGCTGTCACAGGGAAATGCTGGGCATTACAAGTTATCAGAGAGAGAAGCTGCCAGATGACATCGATGGCTAAATAAAAGGTTCGTCAGGAAATGTGTAAAAATCAGATGTTTATAGTTTCAAAGACAATTAATTACAACTGGGCTATTTTTTTAACCTGTCTTTCAGTATTTTAAAGTGCCTCACAGTCATACTGAAAATATGATATTTCTTTGATTTTTCTGGGCCTGGTTTCCAGTTCTCTTTTCCTTCCTGTTACACAACTGACTTGCTTTGCATTATTGACTGATTCCTCTTTTAGGATGAATTTATGATGGTTAAACATGGAGAAATGCTGAGTTTCAAGTTTTGTACTTTAAACTCTTTATTTTAGGTATCCTCTCAGTTCTTTGAAATGTAATTTCTAGAGGGGATAGTTCAGCAAAAAGTTCAGTTAAGCACGGTATTTAGGAACTTTCAGAAGATGAATTGTTTTTCTTCTTTCTGAGGGTATTGGAAGTGCCTGTCTGCTTTTCTCTTGGAGTCCTGTTGCTAGAATGGGGTGGAATATAATGTTTAAGTGATGCAATCTCTCATCTTTTATCTAGAAAAGACGTGTATTTGCTGCAAAGTAGATTAACGCTCTTCGGTTTAACAGTGAGATACACGGTGTTGTGGGTGCAATTTGTTTCTGATGGGAGGGAGGGAGGAAGGTCCCAAGCTGAGGATGGGAAGTGAGGACACAGCGTTCGTGTCTCAGGGCTCGGAGCGGGGTTTGCCCTCCGCTGACTCCAGGAGAGTCCCAGAGAGCTTTATTTATGGAGAGGAGATATTTCTGGAGGTATTTATGGAGGGCCCTGAGCCCCTGCCCTGCGGTGCACAGCATTTCCCTCCTGTGCTCCATTTGGGGAGCTCAGTCTCCTTTCTGGCATTCTCATAGAAGCATTCTTGTTCCAGAGCACAGATCCGAGCTCCCGTGTGTGTGGGGAGCTCAGTCTCCTTTCTGGCCATCTCATGCAGAACGTTCTTGTTCCAGAGCACAGATCCGAGCTTTCGGGTGCTTGTGGAGGAGCCGGAGCCTTTGGACAGTGTCCAGCTCCACGTTCTGCACAGGTCACCGTGCTGGACTCACAGCTGGGGCAGAGCCTTCCCACGGCCTGTTCAGGTGTAAATCAGAGCAGTGAACAAATCCAGGTCCCTGCAGACCTCCTGTGTCCCCTCCTGCTCCAGAGCCAGTGCAGAGGAAGTGTTTTTCCTTCCCACATTAAAGGCACCCAGAGCCCGGGCAGGGAGGTCGGGCTGGCACTGCCCCAGGTGCCTCACACGCCTCTTCTGCCAGCCTGGATTTCCAGCTGCGAGAGCCTGGACTGGAAGTTTTTTAGGACAGAAGTGTTTTGTGTCGTTTGAACACTCTGGCTGCTGGTGGCACCCCCGGGCAGAATGAAATATTCATTCCTCAGCGTGACGAATCGTGAGACCTGCCTTGAGACTGGTTATTCTGTGGCTGATCTGACCCCTGCTTAGCTCTCTGCTGGAAAGCTTTTCCTGCTCTTGTCAGACTACTTCAACATCTTAAAGTGCAGTCTTTTCCTTGGCAATTAATCCCTACTTCACACGAAGATCTGCATTCAAGCAGATGATGAGCAGTTGTCTGATCTTCTCCAGGAAGAACTGAGGCTTTAACAACAAGACCAAAAACGTGCTGAAGAGCAGCATTTTGGAAGTGGGACTGACAGAAGATATCATTCCCTTCAAGATTACAGGCAGTAAAAAGTCCAGAAATGGAACCGTCAGGACCTTTGCTTTCTTTCTTCTTTCTGTGGAAATAGTGTAGGGATGTAAAAAGATTGAATAGTGGGTCATGCCACACTGTTGGTGGAACCTCTGAAGTTTGTTCTGGAATTAGGTAACGCCTCAGCAGCAGCTCCTTTTTTTTTCCCACCAAACCCGCAGTGGCGTTGGTGTTCTTGCACTTTTGTCGTGGCAAATGATGGTGAGGGAATTCAGGTCCTGTGCCTTCTGTGGCACCACCAGCGTATCCCAGATGTCATCCGAGCCCAAAGCTCAGATAAACCTCTGCTGGCAGAGCAGGGACAGGGAAGATTATTACTGTTGGAACTCTGATACTTCAGTAAGACCAGGATGTACTGTAAATCTCGTATGAAATGTGTAATCTCATTTATATGGATTTGATTTTACTTTGAAGTTTGCCAGTGCTGTAAAAAAGAAGAAAAAATCCTTACAGCATGTTTGCTATTTCTGTTTTCTCCCCCAGCAGTTTGACAGTGCTGTTCCAGTATAAGTTAGAAGAGAGTTTTCAAATCTCAAATATTCATAACCTGAAGTAATTTTGTCCAGAAAATTATGGGTGGAATTGCCAGCTACTAATGATGAAGAAGGGTGTTTCTGAATGGGCAAAGTCTCTAAAAACTGAAGCTAGAGCATTGTTTTAAAGTCCCTTCAGACTCTGGTATTTTTATATGCTTCTGTGCCAGTTGTATGTTGTCGAGGTTGCAGCAGTCCTTTGAAATTTCCAATTATTCGAGACCTTCCAATTATGTCTCGTATTGATCAGCATGCTCGAGACTCGTCTAGGCAGAATCAATGATCTGTGACCCTCTGGGAGGCCTCTCATGTGCTAATTCAAAGCTTGTGGATAATTCAGGAACAATAGCAGAAGCCTTTGTGGGCTTAGGATGTTTGCAGTGGAATTAATGCACTCCTAGTTCAAAGGCTTGCAAGCCGAATGTCAGCTCAGTTCCCTGTTAAACAGTTTCCTTGGACGTGTCACTGGGAACCTGGGAAATCACACTGGTAATCTTGATCAAATTCCAAACACAAACCCAGCATTTATTTGTTGTTAATGTAAAAAAGCCTTGGACAGAAAAGCCTTTCTATGCTGCAGCACTTCCTCCATTTCATAAATGGAGAGAATAAATACAGCCTGGTCATTTCATGACTACTTCAGTGGTCTCAAGGCCATAATTTACTGAAATGGAATTATTCTTTGTGAGGGGGCACAGCATGGCTGATTATTTTTTCCTTAAAGCTTTTTTCTTTTTCTTGTGGTGGTAGGGGTTTTTTTTTTGGTTTTGGTTTGTTATTTTTTTTTTTAACCTGGGAGAATAAATTGCACAGGAATGCCTTTTAAGAGGTAGATGATGTAGCATCATTCCTTTTCCCAGAAATGAAGTCTGCAACGTGATTAGTTTGTGAAGGAAACACTGAGATGAAAACTTCTCTACTGTTGTGATTTAGTGTTGGTCTTGCTCTGCCTTGGTTCTGCCACCCTTGGTGTTTGTCTGAGAGTGAAGGGGAGGTGCAGGGACACCCAGTACCAGACAATTGGCTTGGTTTTTCTCGTAGCCCCTGTGGGTACTCACAGTAAGTGCGGAAAATTCCCAATTCAAGCTGCACAGTATAAGGAAGCTCAGCTTTCTGTGCACCTTTCTGGGGCTGTGCTTCAAAGATATTGCTGCCAGAGTCAATAAAAATGAGGATTTGTAGGAGTGATAGAGATTCTGTTACATTGCTGGGCTCTGAAATTTCTTCACAGGTTTTTTTTTGGTTTTTTTTTTGGTTTTTTGGGGTTTTTTTGTGATCATTGACAGACTGTGTATTATTAGCCTTGAGTGAAGTAAAGGCATTTAACTTTACTCAACATAGGAAATTTTTGGTTTTTTAAAGATTACGAAAATTGATCTAAGTATTTTTCATTTTTAAATTGTGTTTTCCTCAAGCCCACATTTCAGCTGTCAGGATGTTTTAGCACATCTGGAGCTGGGTGGAAGCAGTAAGTTCTGTTGATGAAAATGTCTATCAATGTTTTCAAATCTCTTTTGTCACAAAGGGATTCTGTCATTTCTGTCCAGAATTCTGTCTGTGCTGAAGTGAACCCAGCCAGCTCCAAACTCACTGCAGTTTTTGCGGTTTTCCCTTTAGATAAACTCTGCTTTGCTGGGAGTTAGGCCGTGTCGGTGCTGGAGGAAGGTGAGCTGGTGCAGCGTGCCTGGGCTCCGGGCATGGCCGTGTGCACAGCGGCTGCAGCCTTTCATCAGAGCCCCTCTGGCACAGCAGCCTGCAGCGTTCCCGCTGACCTCTCTCCGGGGGAGGAAGGAGATGCCCTCAGCGCAGCGGTGTCCGCAGGCTTGGCTCTGGTCCTGCGAGTCCCCAGGGAAGTGGCTAACTCACAAAGCGAGCTCAGCTCCTGCTCTGAGAGCTGTGTGCCGGCTCACCTGGCAGTGCTGGCACCTGGCTGTCCCACCAGTCTCCCAGGAAACGCTTCCCTGCAGGAACGGCTGGGGCTGGGGCGCGGTGCTGTGGTAGCAGCGCGCAGGTCCCGTGGTCAGCGGGGACCAGCGAGTCCCCGGCAGGGGTGTGGGAGATCGGCTGTTACTGGTGTGCCCGGTCGGCTGTTACTGGTGTGCCCCATCGGCTGTTACTGGTG
>VZTF01003775.1:355370-381233 GCA_013397755.1 Cnemophilus loriae | reverse complement strand
GCGGTGATGGGTGTGCCCGATCGGCTGTTACTGGTGTGCCCGGTCGGCTGTTACTGGTGTGCCCCAGCTGACCAGGAGCTCCAGCCAGCCTGCAGCACACGGCTGGGGTGGATGGGTCACGGCAGGCAAACGGGGACTGCCTGGGCGAAAAAGGGAAAAAAGCTGTCAGGGCTTATTTATCTTCTCTCTCCCTCTGCTACCCTTTGATTAGTTTATAAATCAATTTACTGTGCATTTAACTCAATAAGTAAGAAACTTTGTGAGGAAAGTGGATGATCTGAGATGGTTGTTTGCTTTTGTAGAGTTCTTAAATTTTTATTAAGGACAAGTGGAGATCATATATAAATATATATATATATACACACACACATACACATTTTCTCTATCCTGGATTGTCCCCTTGGCATTTAAGTGTCCTCTGCAGTTGTAGGACACACAGCCCTTTAAAGTAGATAGAAACAGTTACACAGAGTTTGTGTCAGATTGTACAGAAGCACGGAAAAGGGAGAAAACTCACTGAAAAACTAAAGGTGTGTTGCAACCAAAGGCTGTGTATGTTTTGTCAAAATCATGTGTCCTGTGTCCACCAGCAAACAACTGCTGTGATCCAGGTTAGAGACACCAGTTCATTAGATAATGATTTATCTGTCATAGCAGCTGCTGGATCTGTTCTAGTTTGTTGTTTGCAATTAAATTTACGGTGGCGACTTCCTAAAAACAAAACCACAGCCATCTTTCCTAGTGAAAGCCTGAGGACTTCTCATTTCAGTGGGAAGCACTGTAAGTTTTGTTTTTCTGTCTCAGTCTGCCAAGTTACCCAGTGCAGGATTTTCGAACAGCCAGGTGCAGTCCTGACCCACTGGCACGCTGTGGCCTCGATTCCTTCCTGTCTGAGCTCTGCAGTTGTGGTCACTGGGGCTGTTTCCCAGCTTTATTCCTGTTTCAGGTTGCTGTGCCCTCTCTGAGCTCTGCAGTTGTGGTCACTGGGGCTGTTCCCCAGCTTTATTCCTGTTTCTGATTGCTGTCCCCTCTCTGAGCTCTGCAGCTGTGGTCACTGGGGCTGTTCCCCAGCTTTATTCCTGTTCCAGAAGGAGAAGCAGGAGCTGCGTGGAGGCTCAGTAGGACAAGATGCTGTAGTGTCACTTGTTTCTACCCACATGGATTTCATTGTAGCAACTCCTGATTTGATCAATGTAGATATTAAATTCTGCTTGGTAATAGAGGCATAGCAAATTTGAAAAGAAGATAACTTTTGGAAAGGCTTTTATATTTTCTATCTCATTAATGCCGTATGAAAGTAAAGGTTCAGTGGGAGGTTCCTCAAAAGGTGATTTGTTCCTGTCATAATGTGGAGCTACAAAAAAGCCAAACATGTTTGTTCCTTGGGTGTGAGTTAGCTCTGTGTCCCGTTCTGTGACCTCCCTGATGAATTGTCCTGGAGTGTTCGGTAAATAATAGGTTCCACAAGACCTTCACAAGGTCACCCTGACAGGTAAAGTCTAATTTCATGCATCAGCGACTGATTAGTTCAACAAGAGTGGATATTTAGGGTATAGAAAAATTCCTCTCTCCTCCCCAAAAGAAGAGATTACAGCATTTTTTGGAGGTAAGGCAATTTCCACAATTAGAAACACCTTATCAGCTTTCATGAAATATGTATTTCTCTTTGCAAATTAAGCTTTCCTCGCAATCAAGCTTTGTCTTAATTGCTCTACAGGAAATAACTGCCAATAAACAAAAATAAGAATCATATTTAATTACTTCTGTCAATAACGCTTGTTGATCTTTAGAAAAGAGTAAACAGTTTCTTACCAAGAGCTTGGTTTTGCCAGCAACTGCTCTGTAAGAAAACTAATTGTTGGTTTGGTTTTTTTTTTCTCCCCCAGATACGTGATAAAAGTTTCATCTAATTCCATGTACTTTCAGTTGTTTGTTTAATATATAATAAATCAGTTTATTATGTGACCTTAAACTTGATTTGGATGTGGCCGAGCACATCCGTGCCTGCCATAGTGCACTCTGCTGGCTACAGAAGTTTAGTGAAGTTAAAGTGGATTGTTCTCAAAAGTGCCTTTTCAAGTCATGAATTATTTCTTTTTTGGGGGCAAGGAAGGAAAAGGGATTAAATTAGTCTTGATCTGACCCAACAAGAAAGCGATACGTGGCATTCCTGATGTGCATCCTGCTCAGTTGTGCTGTTTGGGATACCCGTGCTGGATGGCAGCTGGGGGATTGTGGAACTGAGCATGGGAAGGGTTCCGAGCTCTGGGAACCCCTGGCATAACTGATGTGTGTGAAGGTTCCGAGCTCTGGGAACCCCTGGCATAACTGATGTGTGTGAGCTGCAGCCTGAAGTGCCTTTCTCGGGCACCTCTGGTAAGCAAATGTGTTCTTGATGCGTGGACTGTCTGTCCCTCAGACACTTCAAAGGAAAAGTGTCACTCAGGTTACTAATGCAGCGTTTTTTCGGTGCTGCAGAGCGCAGTTACTGAGGGTAGGAGAGTCCATCAGGATTATTCCTGCAAGGCGAAGCACAGCTCAGTTCCCAGGGCAAGCGTTGCTGCAGGATGGGGCTCCAGGTGCTGCCGTGCTGTGTTGCAGACGGCTCTCCAGAGCTGTGAGCTGTGCAGAGGTTGGTTTGTGGCAGGTTCGTGCTGGGGGTCTGTGGCTCTGTGCTCTGAAGGTGTTGGTGACACCCCAGGGCAGCTGCCTGAGCAGGGACAGGGACACAGGGATGTCCCAGGGCCTGGCTGCAGGCTGCTCTGCAGCTCCTGCCTCGCACCGGGCTGGCAGCTGCAGCCTCCGGGAAAAAGGACATTTTTGAGATAGAAAATCGCTGCGTTCTGCCTTTTGTTAGCAGTTTGTCTGAAGGGGCAGAGCGGAGGTAAGGCGGGGGTGAGGACGGTGGTGTGCTCCAGGTAGCTGGGTAGAGACGTGGCTCAGCTGAGCTGTCCACACCAGCAGCTGTCACGGGATACCAGTCCTTTGAGTCAGGTAGGAAAAGGCCTTTGTGCTGAGGCTTACAGTCACCTCAGTCTGCTCAGGCCTTCTGTGGTCTAGAAAAATAAGGGGTCCCTGGATTCTGTCACTGCCAGTACAGGGGCGAGAGAGAGTCACGACAGTGAGCAGCTCTCTGATGTACCAAAACCCCAAAGCAGTAATGGGATCCAATTATTACAGTTTGAAGTTGAATTAGAAATTGAAGTGAGGGGATATTAGAACCAGTTAATAGAATGAAGCAGACTCTTTCTACTGTAATGCCTTTCAGTGGGAGATGCCAAGCCAGCATCCTGTCGGGGTTTATTCGTACAAAAATGGGTTTCCTTCCTGGCTGACAGAGCTGGGAAGTCAAGGATTTTAGGTTCCTTTCTACTTCCAATTTGAAACTGAAATATAAAAACTCAAAACAAGTGTAGGTTTCAAATTTCAATATTGAACAGTTCAAGCTGAACTTCTATTTTATGGAATCCAGAGCTTTTTGTACTCCTCTAAGAAGGATATTTCAGTTATATCTGTGGTTGTTCCAGGATGGTAACTGTGAAAATGTTGAGTTTTCAACATGAAAAAAAGGACAGTGAAATTTGGAGGAAGTAGTTAATTCTCTTTTTCTTGTTACACAGTTTATCATTTCAGTAGATCAGAAGTTGTAAGGTAAAAGGAAAAATATTACTTTATTTAGAAATACATATATAATATATTAGAAAAATACAAAAGAAAATAGTAATTCTGGCAGCTGGGTAAGAAAATATTGCAGAAGGTCACGGCGTTCAGCGCTCATTTCTTGCAAGAGGTTGAAGAATCCCCTCAGAAAACACCTTCCCACTGCCTGGTGGATCAGTTCCTAATGAACAGCTGGATTTTAGCATCAAGTTACCAATGGTGAATAGCAGGGGACTGTGTTTGCTGCTGACCAACAAAGAGCTGGGCTGTGTTGTGGTGGACACGAGGCTGTTCATGAATCACATTTGAAGGTGAAGGTTTCTGGTCTGTGGGGTGGTTACTACGTGAAGAATTGAAGAATTTTGTGCGCCTAGATTTAAATGTGCTTTTGAACCCAATATTTTCAACTCTAGCTGCCTTGTGAGACATTAATGCTCTTTCCTTAGTCATGTAAATCTGTGGAAGATGCCAATAGTCTGAATGGGAAGATTTCAAATTCATTATGCTGGTTTGTAATTAATGCAGGGCATAGTTTATCACAGGCACCGGGTCTGTAAGATCTGAAAGCAAAACATGTATTTTATGATTAGCCTTCTTATAAATCGTCTTCAGTGTTATAAAACATGGCACTTTTGGAAAGCTCTCTTGCCCTTTTGAGCATCCTCTCCTGTTTTAACAGCAGCAGCAAAAAAAAAAACCCTGAAACAATCCCACCAGTATCCCAAGCAGTTTATACTGGTAATGTCTCATTTCTGGTTTTCAGGACTTGCAAACCTGTTAAGGATTTCCCGGGTAGAATCTTTCTGTCCCAGCTCCCAGGCTGACAGCTCTGCCCATCTCTCGTTGCCATTGGCATAACATGAGTCAGAGGGAGCAACTTTTTGTGTTCCCTGCTATCAAAGCTGCTGAACTGCTTTTCATCGATGCCTTGTTCCATGTAAGATGAAAGCTGTTGGATAGGTTGCTGTGTTTCCTACCTGGAACTACATTTAGCAAGTAAAATATGTGCCAAAGTAACTCGTGGTGTTTTCCTAGTACTTGTTCTAAGTATTAGTAAAAAATAAGTAATCCCACACCGCTTAGCAACATTGTTTAGATGATATCAAAGCCATACAAATCAAAATAAGCAATTGAAAAGTGATCTTGGCATGGAAGGGCCAATGCAGGGTGAGAGACTTTGGCCATTGTGTTGTGGATGCCCCCTCGCCCTCTCCTCGTCCTCTCCCAGTTCAGCCCTGCTGGGGAGGGGCTGCCTTGGTCCTGGGTGAGTTTTCCCTGCTGGGGCCATGGCAAAGGGGGCAGGTCGGACAAGCAGGGGTGCAGTGCTGGGATATCCTCCTGGAGGGAACTTCCCAAATATTCACCTGTCACTCACAGCTCAATTTCCTTCAGCGTCTGCCCTTTTCAGCAGTGGGTGCTTAGGGAGCAATTCCTGATATGAAATTGAAACTAAATTTAATATTAAAAAAAAGTCCAGAAGAATTAAATGGGTAAAATGCTATTTCTACCTTGCTGAAATAATTCGTTTCTGTTCTGGTTTTGTCCTCCACGAAGCTGGTGGTAGGCACTAGCTTGGGGACCATTTGCATGGCACGGGCGATCCAAGTCCATCTAATCAAACACGTGTCCTGGCTCCAGCAGTCCTCACTTTGCCACAGAAACATATATAGGGCCAAATTTTATTCTTGGTAATTGATGTTGTATGGATTAGCAGCAGGAAAAGTCTTCAGATTGATTAATTTGGCTGCTATTTTATGTCTAACATGTTCTTAACTGAAGGGGCTTGAATGAACCAGTGTAGGTTCTTGATAGTAATTTGCATGCAAAAACCTAGGAGTTAAAAATAGCTACTACAGTGTGTGCCTTTGACAAGGGCCCCGGTTTGTTTTGTGATACTTTATTTCAGTGTTTGTGTGGTGACTTTGCCTCTGAAGGTTCCTTTTGCCTCCGCAGCGGGTTTCTCCCACGGTTCATCCTGGGAAGAGCCGATCCTCCTGAGCCTTTGCTAGAGCTGCAGCTGCCCGTCACAGCTTTAGGCTCAAGGGTTTTTCTTTCCTCTCCCCCGAAGTCTGCTCCCCCTCCAGGCCTGAGCTCAGGAGCGCGTGTGAAGGAGGCAGCCCGAGCTTCCCTGCTCACCTGAAGCTGCCTCTCCTTCCTTTGGGGAAACTCCTTGCTCCGTTCTGGAGTGGGACTTTACAGGGGCACTCCGAAGGCCTGGTGAGGTGGGGTGTGCTTTGGGAAAACATTTAAATTAAAAACCATGATTGTAGACCGATCGCTTCCTCTGCTACCTCCTTCCAGCTTCGCTGTGCTGAGAATTGTTGTTACAAGGTGTCAGTAAGAAATGGATGCAACCCAGTGGGCAAGAGAAAACCCCCTCCAAGTGTTAGGAAAGACAGGATTTACTGGAGGCACGTAGTTCTTTTTACCCAAATTGGTATTGTACGTGTTGCTTTTGATAGGACAAAAGTTGAGCACGTCACATTTTATTCTCAAATAAATCTACTGCACATCTCCGTTCATGGCCAGCTGTAACTTCACAGATGATTTATAAGAACTTTCCTCCTTTCAGACAGTGCATTTGTTATCCCTTCATCTGACCGTACATTGAAGTGATGATAAATGTTGGAAAGTTTCATAGGCATTAATTATTCCATGAAAATGGAAATAATTTGCATAGTTTTTAACATTCTTGGTGGGGTTTTTTGGTTGAACTCAGAATAACTGTAATCATTATCTACTTGCTGTGTGAAAATAACTTACTTTCTAGGGCTGCAGAACCTTTCAGATTCTCTATTGTGCTGAAACCTTATGATTAGTATATTATCAAAGAATATTTGCTTGACTCCTTGCAAAGATGAACTAAGCAACTTACCTGAGTGCTTAGAGACTAAAGGGATTGCCAAACAGAGACTAAATTGATATTGAGCAAAATTGGCTTATTTTTCCACTGCTCCAAACTGTAAAATCCTTATCAAAGAAAACAACTCCATGATATCTTCCTGACAACCTCTTAATCTCCCTGAGGCTCTGGGAGAACTGCAATAAAGCAGGGTGTCTGTATTTATCTAAATGGCCTGGAGGCTTATTACACCTTATCCCTTAGAGGAAATGAAGCTTTCTCACCTCTGTGCTTTCCTCGTGCAGCCCGGGATGCTCCTGTAAGCTGGAATCCTTCCCGGCTCCCTGCCTTTGTCACTTGGGGTGTTTCAAGCTGCCACCAGCAGCGAAGGACAAGTGGCTGCAAAATGGACCTGGTTGACTTGCAAACCTCAAAGGGTGGGCATTCCAAAAGGATAATGTTCAAAACCAGAACCACGTTAGGTGTCCTTCCGTGTTTTACTGAGGGAAAGTAGCCCGAGGCAGCTGCTGAGACCTGAGCTGGTTACCTGAGAATGCAGGTGGAAAAAAGCCTTTAAAAGGAGTGCGGGTTTTGGGTTAAATCTGGATGTTCGTTGCCCTACGCAAGCGGACTTCCCTTTCCAGAGGGTTCAGCAGCGGGGTGCTCGGGCAGGAGGTGCACATCCAGTTCCGTGCAGCTGGGAAACGTCGTCCTCCTGAGCAGGGAAACACAGAGGCGCTGCTGGCCAGAGGACCGGCCTGTAAGAGGCCCCTTTCCATCCCTGGTGTTTGGGACTGTGCAGGTAATTGATGGAAGTGTGGCTTTAAGGCTGCATGCCTGAGCTGGGAGTGTGGAAATGAGCAGCGTTTCTCTGAGAGTTTTCAAAATTCGAAGTCATCTTGTATCTTTTCCTCTATAATTAAGTATAGTTTCAGATTTGGAGAAAGGAATGCTTGAGGAGGGTCAGGACGGGGTTCCTTGCGTGTCCTGAGAAAGGCATGTAGAGGGAAAATACAATTGGTTTTTTTAAGTACATCATAATAACAAACCTTCCAGTTATTTTTTTTTATTTCCTTGATATTTCTGTTCTTACTTTCCATAAAATACTATTCTAGCATTATCAATACATCTTCCAGATGATACCTTGTCATTTGGTGACTCTTGTCTGAGAACGTAGATGTTTATTGTTTTGGAGTATTATTAAACTTTTCACAGTGCAGACACATTTTATTACCAGCGAAATTATAACACTTTTTAAAAGACATCACAGACAACTTCATATTTTACACTCTAGTAATTCAGGTCAATAAATCCAATTATATAACTGGAGATACACAAGATCACACCAGAGAAAGGAAAAGCAAAGATTTGAGTCTCTAGTTTGATGTTAAATGATGAACCTGGTTATGTGCCCTTCTTCTCTGTTGTGTAGCAGAGCACTTCAGTTTTTAAATTAAAAACCTAAACTTGGAATTGACTTTTTGAATCTGTAAAGGATTAATTGTTTTATTAGCTTTATACCTGAAATCAGTGAGGCTGTTCACTTACACTGAAAAGGTGTTACATCTTTCCAGCCTCTAGATCGGAGGCTTTAAAAATAGAAATGGGTCACATAGGTTGTTTTGAAGCACAGCTTGGTTCAGGCGTTCTGGAATTTCAGAGTTCCATCCTGATGAACTGAGTAACGACACCTCCGTGGCAGCAGTTACAAGACGTAGCAGAAGGGACTTGACGTACACAAATCGCTGGGAGCCGTGTGTTTGTTACTGCTGCCGCGGGTCCCCGTGCTTTCCAGGAGAGCCCGAGAGCAGGTGTGAGAGCCCAGCCCAGGCCGCAGCATCCTGCTCCAGCTTCCACCTCCCTGTGTCGCTGTGGCTCGGCCTCGCGGCTGCTCCCCGGGGTCCTGGGGGACCGTGGCTCTGGTGTGCCCGGTGACTTCAGTCAGCTTAGTGAGCACGTAGGTGCTTTTGCAGGACTGCTGAGGGCTGCTTGGTGACGTGTTTCTATTAATTGACTGTAAATCAGGTTTACTTTATGTCTGCTTCCTGCCCTAAGGAGCGTGTTGCTGACCACAGCAGCAAGTTCCAGCCCAGGGACTGAGGCTGGGAATTTTGGGGGTGTCTCCTGGGAGTGCCCTGCTGTCACCCCACGCTGGCACTGCTCTTGCGTGGCTCCAGGGGGGTGCGAGAGCAGCGCTGCCGGCACCGCTGCTCTGGTTTTTGTGACTACAGCGGAGATAATCCATCAGAGAACCCCGCCCATGCAGGGGTCCCAGCCCAGTCCCTCCCCAGGCAGAGGGGATGTCACAGGTCACTGCTCCTGGCAGCTTTCACTGGGAGCACTTACTCATTACAGAGTGGCAGTTGGTTATAATTGCTCTAATTGCTGCAGTAATTGAGGGTGAGGCTTCTGTGTTATTAGAAGTTCCTCTCCACTTCTGCTGGTTTTCCAGCAGCTTGTAAACATGTAGAGTAAATCGAAGAAGGAGTAGCAATTTTAAGCTGTAAAGTTCACTTAAAACCTTCTTTGTTCACGGGATTAAAGAGCAGGAAAACTTCATTATTACTGCACCAGAAGCAAAAGTAACCTTGAAAAAATTGTATCCCCTTTTCTATTGCATTGTTCTTCGCCCCATTTGGAAATCCATGCAAAATCTCTATGCTTTTTTGGTGAACCTGCCAGTATTTGCCTCTGATTCTCTACCCCTAGTCTGAAAACCAGTCTTTCTGCTGCCTTTGGTCTCTGAGTCTCTCAGAGGTGAGAGAGATGTGGGTGTGCTCTCGCTCGTATTCTGATCCAGTGCTTGGCAGCTTCAGTTCTGGAAAAGCAGATGACAGCTCACAGACAGAGTCAGGCGGTTGGGTGGGGTTTCACGGGTATATTGAGAGGTGCTGAATGAGGTCATTTCTCCCTTCATAACGTTATTAAGCATCTGGAAGAAGGAATGTGTGTTCACAGCACAAATCTTTCAGTGGATGTAAACCAGGAGCTGTAGCTGCGTTATAGGAGTAGAGATCAAAATTACTTGGAAAAACGTGGTACCAGATAGAGCTGGGGAAAATCTGGGCGGGAAAGGTGAGTGTTGGATAAGAACGAGGACTGGAGGGATACTTGTGTGACCAGCTAAAGCAGAAGAAAGGGAAAGGTGGGGGTTTCTAAGAGAAACACCCAAGAAACCAGAAGGTGCAATACACCATGAGTTCAGTTTAGAGATGAGGTTACAGACAGTTCTGGTTCCACACAGAGAATGCTACATTCAATTCCAGATCTACAGCAAAAATAAGTGAAACATTACAGAAAATCGAATAAAGGAAGGGATAAATTTTGAGGACTAGAAGGAAAGGAACTATGAAAAGCAGAGCATGTATAATACCATTAATCTGATTGTCAATGTATTATTTCTATGTAAGCACAGATAAAGAACTCAATCTTTGTTTCACGTTCAGCAGTGAGGAAGGCAGTAAAGGGATGTCGTTAATACAAACACTAAGGGGAAAAAAAAGGTTGTAAATAGATGCTTTTAGTGCTGCTGAGGGGTTTCTCAGGGGAAGTGTTATCACCTGAAACATTCCAGCTGAAGCTGGGAGAGCACTGGGAAATGTGCTGGAAGAAAGGAACCTCGGTTAGTGAGGGGGCAGCAGGTGGAGCTGGACGCTGTGGTGTGGGATGTCACCTGGACAGAATGGGAAGAGGGGAGAAGGCAGGGGGGGACCAAGCTGCCTTGTTTTAGTGTCTGAACACGCTGTGGTTGTTTCAGACTTGCATTAGCCCAAGGCAGAGCAGCCTGTCTGAGTGCTGCTCGTGGACGTGTCGCTGAGCGGTTGTTTCCATGCTCTGGACGCTGGGAGGGGGGGATGGCCACTGAAGGGATCTGGTTTGAGCTTGGGAAGCACAGAGTGCTTGTCATGACAGTGTCCAGTACCCGTGGAAAGCAAAGGCAGCCCTCCAGGGGCAAAAAGGCACCGAGCTTTTCCACATCCGCTCCGAAGAACAGGCACTACTGGGCTTTTCTTCCATTCCTTTTTCAGCATTGGGATAACTGCTCAGTCTGCATGATATAAATATTGAAAGTTTTCTGCGGAATTAAGGATTTAAAGGAGAAACGTGATGGCTGCAGTGTGAAGTAACCAGATTATGGTAGAACTGTGTGGGGAGAAACAGGATCAGTACCGGTCTAATTGAAGTCAGTGAAGAAGCTTTAATTGAATGAGGGCTTCAGTATGAGTTTGGGAATGATGAATTTCAAATTGAAAAACAAATTGGCAGAACAGTCATGTGACATTTCTGCTGTGGACTGTGAATTTAGGGAAGTTAAATTCTGCTGAATGATGACAAAAATACTTGCTTCTGTAAAGAATACGAAAACAGGAATAGCATTTCAAAACCAAGACATCACCTTTGGGGTGTGAGGGAGAATATAGACGCAGGAGAGTTCACAGGCGGAGGTGTTTGTTTTGGTGTTGGGTTTATGGAGGTTGGCTTTTTTGGTGGTTTTTTTTCTTGTTTTTTTTTTTTTAGAATTGAAAGGAGGGACTTTTTAGAAAAGCCAAACCCAAACCAAAATTAAAGAGACATCAAGCTATAACCTAACCTTTGAAGCAGGAAGAAAGGAAGGAGGTTGAGATGGACGTGAGGGTAGAAATCCATCAGTCACAAACATGCCAGGTTGGAAGGCTGATGAGTGACCCAATCTCTGGGAGCTCAGGGCAGCGTCACCCCAGAACGGGACGGAGGAGAACGTGACCCTCCTTCCAGAGCAGCCCTTGGTGGTGGGGAAGGGATGAAGGAAGCGAGAGCGTCTTCAGCATTCCCTGAAAGCGCCAGTCCTGGGACCTCCCACGACTGGGGTGGGTGCAGCTGGAGGCTTGGTTTGTACTGTGAGTTTTCCATGTGTCATGAGCATTTCCTTAAGACAAATGTCATGAATTGTCAGGTTTTTAGGCCTCGAAGGAGCAGTATTTTTATAATTACAGGTTTTAAGTTAAAGATCTGAAGATCTGTCCAGCACGGGTCACTAAAGGGCATCCTTTCTGAGAGAAATACACTGGTTTTATCTTTCTGGGGATACCTGGGCTAAGTGCCCTTCATTAGTGCTAATGAACGAAGCCTCACTTAGAAAAGCAGCAGAGACCATCAACCTTTTCCTTCCCTAACTGAGTCTGTGATTTGAACACAAGTCGTTTTTAAGGTCCCTTTTATATTCAGAGGTCTCAGGAAATTTCAGGCTTGTTTTACTCAAATCTGTGTAAGATTTTGACTGGAGGTGCCCAGTGTAAGTGAAGCGCAAGGGAAGTATTGAATGTGCTCTGCAAGTACTGCTCGGACCGGGCTTTCAGAATGGCACCAAATCCCCCCAAGAAGCTCCACAGCTACAAGTCTGTCAGAACTCCTGGGATTTGGGGCACATCCACAGCAGACCTGACATTTAAATGGACCTGTCTGTGAGATGTAGTAGTACTGTAGTAAGTAAAGTGCATCCAGGGGGAGATCTTGCCCCAGATTCTGAAGGCCATTGGTACTCTGGTGAATTCAACACTTCCTGTAGGAGTGACAGTCCCCCACAAAGCTGGCACGGTGCCCCCAGCAGTCAGACCATCGAACAGCTTTGCGTGCCTTCATTTGCGTTGCAGGTTCGGATTGTCACAGTAAGAAATAAAGCCAGGCTTACACCAGACTCTGAAGCATTCCTGGGAGGGAGAATAAAGCAGTAATTACGTTGTATTCTACTTTTTAGAGCACTCGCTGCTTTCCTCCTACCTGTAATTATTGCAGGAATGCCGGCAAAACAAATATTTTACCTCTGGTCTGTGCACGTGCCACTGTTTTCTGTAAATTGTTTTTTCCTGTTAATTATTTGCAGTTCTTGCCACAAAGGAAAGAAAAACAGTAATATGCTAAGGAAGCTGAGGAACCTCAGCCATCGTATGGGAGGTTCAGGAGAAAGTGTAGCACCCACTATTACTTTCTTCTTCTTTTAAATAGCTATTAACCTCTCCATGACCCTTATTGAATTATCTGAAGTTTACAACTAATTTTGCAGCTCAAATTTAGATACCCAATTTGCTGATATTAGGGAATTTGATGTAATACCTAGTTATAAAATAAACTAGCAACACTGTTAATTTGACGTTGGTTTTAATTAACCCAAGTGTGTTTTGACATCCAAGCCTGCCAGGGCATCACACAATCTAAAGGACACTGCATAAAAGCTGCTTGCCTTGCATTGCAGCTCAGTGCAGATTTTGGAGCTGATCAGTTATTTTTACCTTAAGGCAACATTGATCTGCTTTGCACAAAGTTAGTAGCAATTGCTTAGTGTGCTGAAATCAGAATGAAATGTAAAAGCCAATTAATGATGGAACTTGTACAGGCACGTGCTTGTGTTTACTGTGCTTTTGTGAGAATAGCTGTCCTGAAACAATTTCAGAAACGTGACATTAAAGGTAAAAGAAGAAATGGAAATGGCCTAATTATTCTGTAGAGAGGAATCCGGGATGGAGGTGGGTAAACTTGCCCATTCCTGGGAATACCGAGATTGCATCAACCCATACCCATGTTCCATTAATCCTCCTTCCTTCTGTACTTGCAGTTACGTGCCTGAGATCCTTCACGACATTAGAATGCATTTGCTAACGATAACTCATTAGTGGTGATTACCCTGTGCTAATAACTCTTCACAGGCTTCTTTATTCTTGTTATCCTTTTAAACTCTAATCAATATAAAAGGTTCTCTGATCTTGTGGTAACTTTCATTTCTGCCCACCTCCTCTTTAAATCATTGCACATGCTGCTTTTTTTTCTATTTTTGAGCTGAGCCTCCTTTTCAAATCACAGACTAATTTTGTGACTGGCACGCTCTGCATGGTTTGAACTGTAAAGGATTAGAGATTCAGAAGCGTGTATTTGGGCTCCTTGGGAGTTAGAAACACAAAAAGACAGTGGGAGAAGACACTCGAATAAGTGAGACTTTGAAAAACTAAAATATGTGTATTTTAAGTAAACATTCAACTCTAAACATCTATCGTAGACCTATAAATATTGGTGTCTGAAATAAACCCCAGGCAATTTCGAGATAATAGGACTTAACTGTGACCTGTTGCCCAGCGGAGCAGGGGACTAAAACTCCTTGGGGGCAGGGGAATATATTTGCAGTTTAACTTCCCAGTTAGGCTCAGCTTGGTTTTATTCCATCTGGGACTGAATTTGGCAGGTTTTTGGAGTGCTTTGAAATCCAAACCATGTGCTTTTGGTGGATTATCACTACCTGAGAGGGTCAGGGCTGCAGAAGGTGAGTGTGGTCTCTCTGCACCAGGTAGGATTAGCTAACAAAACACTCGAGAAACAGAAAGAGGCTTTTGAACAAGGGCTCACTCAAAGGAGATGCAGCTTCAGGTGGAGCTGCTGCTCAGGACTAAACTCGTGCCAGCTGCTGAAGCAGTACTGCCAGCTTTGCTGAGTGTTTCTGGGGTGATTGCCATTGCCGGGCAAAACGTCACACGAGGCAGAATCTTCCAGTGGCTGCTTTTCCCCTGGGTGGTTGCAGGGCATGCAAAGGCCACCATCCTTCCTTTGGTGGCACACATCCCACCCGCCTGGTGTCTTGGGGGAAAAGGCTCCTGAAGTCACCTGGCTGGGCAGGGATTTCCCCCCTTGTTTTCCCTTCTTACCATCTTCCCTTCCCTTCTAAAAAGTGAGAGGTGGTCGAGAATAGGTTGTTAGTGATTTACATTTGCATTTGTTCTGCCTGTTTGTTCCTGTGCCACATGGCTCAAATGTTTCTGTATTTCTTAGCTTCATTTGCTGGTTTGGGATTACAGTTGGGGATGAGGTTAATGAATATGGAGAGGTGATGATGCTCTTTTAGAAAACAAAGATAACTGACAGCCTTAATGTCTTAGTGCTTCATTACTCAGGGCACACAGAGCGATCAAATTGATCTTTTTCTTCCCAGAGTAGAATTACTGGGGGTCGTGCAGAAGAAAGAGGAGGACTGGCAGGTACAAATCCACTGTTCTGCAGGTGTAGCCTTCTATTTTCAGGGAAAAGAAGAATTTTCCCTGAAATACCTGGGTTTTTAACCTATTTTGGCATAGAATTCTGCCCATATTCTCTGAGTACGAGCCTGCAGAACCACCCTGTAAACAGGTAACGCATTCTGGGGTTTCTGCAGAGTTGCCATCTGGATCCTTGGCTGATGTTTTGCCTCGTTGCTGGTGTTCAGATTAATACGATGTTCCTGCACTGATCAGTGGAGAGACAGCTCATGGATGTCGTGTTCCGTGTGCCTGCTGCTCCCCCGTCCCCGGCCGTGAGCAGTGGGAAGGGATTCCTGCCTTCTGCTGCGCTGAGTTTGGAGAGCGCTGTGGCGGGGGAGCGCAGGGAGTGCCGCGTTACCAGCTGCGGGGTGGTGGTGGAGACTGCTGGACCTTACCAGCCAGGCAGAGCTGATTAACAGTGAAAGCTCCTCCTGTTGTTGTACCAGCCGTGTTTTCGTGGACACTGTGTGGTTTTGAGACGTTGGAACTTGCCGGTTTGGATCAAAAGTTCAAGCTTTCTACTGAAAGCTTGGAGTTGGGCAGCGTAGGCATCCTGGTAGCGCACCACAGGATGAAAACCTGCTCACGTAGCTCTGTGGTGTTCTCTTTGAACTTCCTGCGTGGATTAACTGTAGCAAACAGTAAATAATTTACAGATAATTGTGAACACGATGAAATGTTAAAAATTATTTGAATATGCTATTTCATACTGGTAGTACAGTGTGCTGAGGAACGACGTGCAGTGAGATGCGGAACGCTTGCTCTTGGTGTAGGTTCTTCCAGTGGTGCAGACTCACCTGTACAGGTCTGCAGTGGCAAGTGCTGCTCCTTGTGCCTCAGAGCACATCAAGTTACTTTTCCTCACACACTCAGGCTCACATACTGCTAAAGCTGATATAGGGATGGAGAGAATTGCATTTTTTTGTATTACCAAAAGGTGACTTATCCAATTTAAGACAATCTTTGCTTTACTTCATTAAATACTTAATTTCTTGTTGAACCAATTGTTATTTCTGCTGTTAAAATTTTCCTTTGGAGAAGGCTAAGGAGAAGGCTTGTAGGAGTATGAAGGGTTTGTTCTCTTGGCATAGTGAAAATGGGAACATGAGTGGTGATGTGGAATCTGCTGGTCCGTAGGCTCTCATTCTCTATCGCGTTTGCAGAAATAGCAGGCTCAGATTTTTGCACTCCTCTGTGATTTCACTTGTTGCAAGCGGAAATACAACACACTTCAGAAAGATTTAATATAGCAAATAATGCATGCAATTCTTTCCCAGTTATTAAGCATTTATGTATCTATAAAAGTGGCAGGTTTGCCCTTGGGTTTTGGTCATAGGTCATTATGATTTACAGTCCAGTATAGATTCTGTTGTGGCTTGATGCAGGGCAGAGGAAGAGAGCCTGAGGTAAGAATAAATCATTCAGTGCACTGTGGTAATGCACAGCAGTTTGTGGCACCACGGTGCTCTGAGAGGAGCAGGCTTGTCAGGAGCAGAAAGTTTTAACCAACCCAGCATCCCTGCATTTCGGTCTGCAAAAGTCTGATAGTTCGGTCTGATAGTTCTTTTTAAAGATAACGAGAGGTCTGAAGTTCGGGGCGCCTTTCAGTAGGAGTTCAGCACATACAAATCGTCAGCCTTTCAGATCGTCAGTGAAAACCAGGAGCTAATCAGCAAACTGGACATTTGCTCTGATCAGCTTGGCAGAGGCTGTATCTGAAATGTCAAGATTGTTGTTCTGTCTACTTTAAAGAAACAAAGGTATGCTTGAAAGACCCCACTGCCTTATTTATCACATAATAGGGAGATACCAGAGAGTTTTGAGAGTGGCATTTATGCCTCTATGCTCTCTGTTGATAGTGCTGAAACTAAGGTGCTCACTTGGACTTGCTCCCTGGAATTGTTTCTGGAAAAAACCCTGGGTTGTAAACTACATTTCTCATATTTTCTACTTTTTCTAGCAAACTTACATAGTTTATTTCACTTACATTTTAACAGTAGAACTGCTGTTACAGTATACTCTACTGAAAAATGCTGTTTCATACCTTGCGAGATTTTCATCTCGAATTGTCTGTGTTTCTAATAGACTGCAACCCCATCAGATTTCCTAAGTAGCAAGCCCTTTGGACAATGCAAGAACGTCAAAATCTGCAAATCTTTTGTTTCAGACCTTTCAACTTGATCAGGAATGCTAATTGCCTGCTGAGAGTTTCCAGAATGGCAATAAGCCCTGCTCATGCAGCCGTGCTGCATCTCCTGGGGCATGGTGGTGTTGGGCACTGGGAGTGGGGCAGAGACCTGGAGCAGGAGCTGCTGGGCACTGCTGGGGCCAGGAATGGAGAGCCAGGAGTGGGAGCAGAGCTGGTGAGAGGAGCAGGGTGCACGAGGCTGCCTTGGTGGCGATGCGGTGATGATACTTGCAAAGCCTTTTCCACTCTCCAGTGGCTGCTGAGCTTTTCTTAGGCCAGGTTCTGTGTTAGTTAACCTATGCAGACATTCAAAACTCAAGCTATCAACGCCTCCAAAGCAGAAACTTAGTGTTTCAGGCTTGGAGATGGAGCTTTCAAGGTTGTTTGAAGCAGTGTGGAAGCATCTTTTGTGCTATTTTTCTATTCTCGCCAATACTCGGTTCCTGATCTTATTATTCTGTAAAATGCATGGGAAATATGATTAGTTTCCATTCAAATACAAAGAAGTAGGTCATGAGCAGACTGTGAAATGTGGATAAAATCCTTTAAATTAAATTGTTTTATTGAAGAAAATTATCTCAGTGCCTCTAAGATGGAGAGGCTGAACATGAAAGAGATGTTTACTGAAAAAATGTATCGATAGCAGCTTAGTATTGTGCTAATGGAAATGATTTCAGTATATTCTGCACTGGCTATTGAAATCACAGCATTACTTTTATTTACACAGAAAAACTGTTACAAGACTTAGACATGTATCCCGAAATCTTTGAAATTACATCTGCTTTAAAATGAGATAATTTTTCTGTTCGTCATCATCCTATCATTTTATTCCAATTAATCTCTTTTGTTCTACATCTTGTCCTTAAAAAGGGGAAAACAAAGTGTATAAGCAAAGTTATCCATTTCCTATATCTCAAAGTCTTATCTTGATAAGGTCAGAGGTAAGCCCTTCATCCTCTCTGATCAGCTCCTGGAGCGTGCTCACCTGGTTGTTCAGGGTGCTGGGGGGAGGCTGGTACCCACTGCACATCAGGCAGTTCAGTTCAGCAGAAGAGGACATTGCTGCTGTTTGATGAATGGGGATCAAAATGCATTTACATGAGGGACTGCGATGGTGCTTTTCAGAGTACGAGACAGGAAACAGCAAGGTATCACTGTGTCCAGCCAGCCCTGCCTGATGGGTTTTGTACCCTGAATCAGGCTGCGGGCTCCTTCCAGTGTGCACACACGGGGCCTTGGCTTGTCTGTGGCTTCTGTTTGGGCTCCAGAGACCGTACAAAGGAAGAAAAGACAATTCCAACCAAGGCTGGAGCACAGAGCCGCTGGAGCACAGAGCCGCTGGAGCACAGAGCCGCTGGAGCACAGAGCCGCTGGAGCAGATGTCACATCCCAAGGCCTGCAGTGCTGAGCTGCTGCTCGCCCAGGTCTGTTTGTGTCCCAGTGTCATCCCGGACACGAGGCCAGGGAGCCCTAAACTCAGCCCAGCACAGTCCTGACGCCCCCCTCGAACAGACAGGTGCACCAGAACTGATTTCTGTCACTAGAGTCCGTTCCTAATTCACATGGCTCTTAAATCTGTAATTAACAGGATTGACCTTTAATGGGTACACTTGTCACATTTTTTCTATGTTTAAAGTAGCACAGTAAAGCTTACCTAATTTTTTTAAGATAATAGGGAGATTAAAAGGTCTGGCCTCAATATCACTGCAGTGATTCTGTGCAAAAATGGCTTTTTCAGTGGGCAATAGCAGGACTATGAGATAGAATTCAGTTTTTATCATCTTTCCTATGTCTGGTTCAACAGCGACCTGATCACTGGGCAACCCTCTATTGCACCTATGTGAGACACTGAGATTCTGTTGTCTGTTAAAATGATGTTTTGGGTTACCATTAATAGCATTTTTCAGGGAATTTTAATTTTTTTAATTACAAAATTACAGTCGAGTAGTTTTCATGCGTGATGGTGAAATTCTTGTGCAGTTGACTCTGAGAAACATGTTATTATTTCTAAGTTATATTTTTTATTCTACTGAATGATGAAAGCCATTACAATGTCCTTTTAACTATGTTGAGTTTAACATACAGAAAAAAAACATACTTAAAAACAAAAAGTGGGAGAACGAAATAATTAGGTTTGTCTTTATTGGAAATTACAGTCGTACCTGAGTATTTGCTGCCTGTGCTAGCCTTGGTATTAAAATTACGATTTTTTCTGCATTCTGGATTGAATCGGAACTGGCAAATCCCTGGAACATCCCAGTGCTGTATTCTGCAACAGCCGAGTCAAGGGGCTGTTTGAGAGAAGTGTGTCTGTCTGTCTGTCTGCACACCTTTCTCGTGCTGTGAGGCAGCGTCCTGATGAATCAGAAGATGCTATTTGTGCTAGGGCAGAGTGCTGGGACCCTCGTAATTTAAGGTTTGCGTCAGAATCCTGAAAGGTGAGGTGTGGCCTTGGAGAGGAGCAGGCAGGGAACGTGAGGTTGTATGGGATACAGGGCTGGGCTGGCAGAAGGCTGTGCCGGGGGTGCTGGGGAGGATGGGGATGGACCGAGAGCTGCTGAATGGGTTCCTGGGCAGCAGGAAATGTGTGTGGGCAGTGTCTGGAGTGGAGGGTGATGTGCCTGATTTGGAAGGACCGTCAGGGCACGTGCAAAGTGAATTGTTTTGTCCTTATCCCGAGTCCTGCTCGGTGCCGTTTCTGTTCTCTCTGGACCAGGAGAGGAGGCGTGGCTGATCTGACCAGCTTTGTTCTCCTCCTCCTTGCCTCAGTGTGTCACCTTAAACCTGCCCGCTGACTTTGGGAGTGGCCCAGACTTCTCAGCTGTTCGATTTGTCTTTCCCTGCTGGGCTCTGGAGAGGTCCTCTAGGTGTGAGAGCGTGCTGCCAAAATTGATGCTGAATGAATTTGTGTGATTATTGTAACTTTCTTGCATGAACTTTCTTCCCGAGACTGAGTTGACTGCTTAGAGGGCATGAAAATAGCCATTAAGTGAATAAACACTGTAGCATTTCTAACAAAAAGGATGCTGGAATTGCCCGTCCTGTGAAAAATCACTAATACAGTAGTTCGTGCATAGTGTGCAGAGCAGTGGTCTCTAAACAGTTAAGGGATTTTCATGATGAATATCATTACTACTGTTCATTTCTATATCCAGGACTATTGAGGGAACAAGCAATTACCCACCACTCAAGGTATTCCCTCTTGAGCTTCAGTAAGTACATCTTGTAGAGTGATTCCCACACCTCGGTGCTGTGAATCTCGTGTCTCTGTCACAGCAGTCTCTTCAGGTGCATATGTAATGGATGTGTATATAGAGAGACGTTATCTAGAGTTACATTTTTAATCAATTACTATAAATATTTTATTTAAGCGTGAGGGGAATTTACTGTTCGTAAACTGTGATCTTGCTAACTGGGATTAGGCCCACTGCAGACAAATGCTTTGCAAGCTCTTTGTGTAGTTCCAACAGTTCCTGATGATCTTACCCGCGTGATTTCTTGCTCTGCCTATTTTTCGTCTCGCTCCTCTCATCTTCATAAAAGTGATTTTCACTCTGCATCACAAGATGCTTTGTGTCATGTGGCTTAGTGATAAAAAGTTGGGGGAAGGCAGAGCCACTGAGTTCTGCCAATTCTTTGGAGTTAACAGAATGATTACCCAAGCTACTGGATTCCCGTGATTGATCTTGTCACACTAAAGTGTTCCTGGCATTGGCTTGATTATAGTCTAATATCTGTCTGTATAAAATGTTCTACATATAAAATAGCTTTAAAGTGCCAACAGAAATGCCATTATCGATAGCAATTCTCTGCATTAACGCAGAGCATTTGGAATTGCTTTTCGTGAGGGTATTGTTCCACTGAGAGTTCTTACATACTTTTCATCGTGTTCTCTTCAGGATGCAACTTTCTTATGGCTTTGGAGTTTCAGCGTGGTACAAATGCTGAATTTATATTTGCGTCATCCCTCGGATATGAAGAAACACACATCTTCTGGTGTGCAGATTCAAATCTGAGGGGGTGATTAGGGTGCCAGTCTAGAGAGTCAAGGAAGAAGAGTGTCAGAGATGGGTGTCAAAATGTGGTTTGAATCTGAGAATGGTTCTTTTCTGAGAAAAAAAGGTGCTTTGGCATAACTTGAGAGACATGGATGCTGTTTGGAACTTGCTGACCCATGCAAGGAAGAGTAAATTGTGATGTGCTGTGTCCCAGCAGTCCCTAATCAGGAGGAGCAAGCTCCCTGCCGTGGGTAGCACCCAAAGGTGCAGGTTCCTTGCCTCATTCTTCACCTGGGGATGGGAGCAGGGCTCCTTTAGGGCCAAGTCCCTTCAAAAGTGAGTGCCTGCACTTCGGAACTGTTGACAGATTCACAAATCTCGCGGAAGAAAAACACAGCTCTTTGTTCTAGTCAAATGAAATCTACTCTTCATGTCGTTACACCAGTACAATACACTGTGACCCAGAGACCATCCTGATACAGACAACACTGCCTTATCAGAAAACTTGTATTGTCCTTCCCTACTGCTGCATTTGATAACTGTCTGCACTGATATTGACAAAACTCTCAGGAGGAAAAAGAAAATAAAGGAGACGGAAAAAATAGTCCGTACTAGATGCAAGTACGTCAAATTTTCTGTGACAGAGGAGAACTCTGTGGGAGAGATGAGCAGCAAGTGCCCCTTTCTGAAAAGGTGGAGGTTTGTCCTCTGGAGCTGTGTGCACCATCTGTATTATTCCCCTTCTTTCGTGGGAATTGAGCGTCTGCATCTGACTGGATGTGCTTGAATGACGGCATTTTAATAGACCCAGGTGCTTTACATGTAAAATGGATCTGCTGTGCTGCCAGGTGTGGAGTGGATTCCGTTCCTTCAGACAGGCTAATTATGGGTGGCAGGAGTTTGAAGCCATCTTGTGTCTCACAAGATTCAGATCAGCTCTTTTTTCCTCCTCCTGCTCTATTTTACTGTTAGCCAGCAAAAGCTTTAATAATCCCTTTCTATCCTTATCTGCCCTGCAAGAGAACAGTTACGAAAAAGACTCTGTGCTTCTGAACTGGTTTCCCATTCAAAGGGACCTGCTAGTGGACAGATGGCCAAACCCTGGAAAATAGGAAATGACAGCAAGGAGCAAATTCCCTCTGCCAAATACCTCTGCAGCTCACTGGGTGAGGGGAGCAGGGGAGAACATTCTGTTCCCATCTCTTAACTTGAACGAGTCTGGCAGAATTTCATTTTGTTTGGGTCAGACTCTCCGCTCAGTGTAAGATCTGGAGCATTATCCTCTTTATCTCTTTCATCTCTTGGATTGCTTAGCCAGGCATTTTGATGAAAATGTGCCCTAGGTGTTCTTTGAGTTCAGGCTGCAGCCACACGAATGAGAAATGACAGATGGGGCCATTTGAGTGAAATCCATCTGCTGTGATAAGATTCCTAAGGGCAGCCTTTGAAGGCTTGTTGGGAGCGCCCGAGCAGTGCAGAATTCCAGGGGGTTAATGCCTGCACCATTTTCCTGTTCATTCATTTGAGATTTAGAAAACTTCTGAAAGGAAATACCCTCAGCTGAAACTCCTGCAGCTCTCTGAGGGTGAGACATCCCTGCTATTTTGTGACTTGAACCACCCAGCAGCAGTTCTCGGGAGGACTTCTCCTCATTTTCCAAGAGAAGCATTTCAAAATGTACTGGTTTCAAACAGCCCAAGGCTTCACATTTATAGAAATTTACCAAAAATATTTGTTGAAATTTTCCTTCATGAACGACTTTGATATCATGTGAGATCATTATGCATGCACTTGATCTGGATGTCATTTTGAGATACGCTCATGAGATCAGCAGAGATGCTTTTTTCCCCCGCTCTGTCTATAACTGAAAGAGAGAGGGAGGGATGGGAAAAGGATTCCCATCAGGATTGTGAAACCAAACTTCCACACAGGTTAAAGGTGAGGGTGCACTACTGCCCTGTTACTGAAGGGTTTAGTGCCTCTACAGTACTGAATGCCTTAGCTCAGGTGAAACAGGCAGTTGTTGCTGCTTCTTCCATATCCCTTTCTTGGTTTTGCTTGAAGTTCAAATCCCCAGAATTTAATCATTTTAATATTGGTGTGTCATTGTCTAGGTTCAAGCATTTCTGTCTTCCTTTTGATCCCAGATGATTGATACCTACACACAGAACAGCTTGTTTCTTAGCGCGATGATGAATGAAGTCTTGGAGTCAAACGAACTTCCCTGTTCTGGTTTGTCTAACGTTTTGGTAGTTTGTATATACATGTGGGTGAGACTGGTGGGAAAATGGGTGACTGGGATGTGAAGACAATGTCAGATCATTGTGGCAATGACGATAAGAATTTGTTTGGGACTGGTGTGGATCCACAGCTCGAGTTTGCCTGCACCTGCCTTATGGAAGGAGAGCAACACAATTCGTGCATAAGAAATTCTCCTCAAAGTATTTAGCAATGAAATTAACATAAAGTGAGCTGGCTAAAGAGCTATAATTTTGCTTGCAGTTACTCATTACTCTGTGGTAAATCTTAATTTGGCTCTATAAGAAATATATTTTTTTTCGTTTTAGTGTATTCATTTAGGAAAATCAAGGAGTTACTTAATATGCAGTTTCCATATATTGAAACATTCTTTGCATTCCTCTTTGTTCCTTCAGCACTTGGTGAAGTGTGTTTCAGCATAATCAGCATCCCAGTGGATTTTAGCATGAAAACAAATCTCACTTTAATTTCACAAACTTCGGTTTACAAAGCAGTGCAAGGAAATTAAATTACCTGTTTGCAAACACAGCCTCCTTTCTTAGGAAACATTTTTACTATCACTTGCAATTTCCACGTAGCGCTTTCCACTGTCAGGTTTTAATTGTTGTGGTTGTGCCATTAATCAAGAGCACAGGCAGCGGGGCAATAACTCAGACAGGTTTTACTGCTTTGGGACTTTGTGGTGGATTGTGGGCTCAGGGAGAGGTGGGGCTGATGTCAAACCAGGGCTCGGTCAGGGCAGGGTCCATCTGCCAGTGTGCTGGTGCCAGTGGGGGAGCTAGCAGCTTCATCTATACGTTGTTGTGGGCCTGGAAAACCATATTGTCTCTGTCTGTCATGTGCTTAAATCATTTCGTATGCATTTTGAGTTTGAATATTCGGAATTTTGAATACATTGCTTCTCAGTTCGTGACTGTTAAGCTGCTTTTGTGTTATGCCAGTGGCAGGTGCAATACCTTGTAGCTTTTTAGCACCTTTCAGCACTGAGGAAAGAGAAGTTTTAATGAAACTGCTCACCCTTTCAGAGGAAACCCATTACTGTAGAAACAAGTTATCCTTTAGAAGGATACAAGAGAAGGTGATAATTTTTTCAGCTCGGGATGCTTTATCAGAAGCACTGATTTATTGACTGTGAAATTTTACAGGGAAATATGCCAGCCTTGATGAGCCTTTCCTGGAGCATTTCCTCAGGTCTCTGATGAAAGTGATAACTTGAAAGAGAAATCCCCAGGAGAATGCCATAGTCTAGAGATTAATATATTGGCCTCATTATGTGGGACCTGGAGTCTGGTGTGACTTGTTCATATCCCAGCTGATTATTTTGGAGCTGCCTTCATGCTGAAGCTGTCTTCCTGATGTCATCTGCGCTGTTGTCTTGTTTTCTGGTTTTGTTTGGTTTTGTTGTTTTCGAGCTTTTTTAACAAATCTTGAAATGCTTTGGTTTTCTAGTGATATAAAATAGAAGATTCTTTTAATATTTTCCCTTACCTGTTAACTGTTTCTTTGCCATCTTTATATGGCTCTTGTTTCATCTGCTGCCTGGATTGTCCCCCTGCCACCACCCCAGGGAAGGGGCTTGTCTGACACTGCCATCTCCACACGGGAAACAAGCAAACAAGGATGCAAACGAGTCTTCGTGGTGCCCACGGCAAACATGGGAAGCAGCGCCTCGAACACGAGGCGCGTAAATCTCTCTCCCCTCAGATTAAGTGCTTCTCTGAATGACAGTTCCTTATGGATTTTTCATTGGGATGATGTACAGCATCCATTATTTTGAAGGACTGCTCTTAGATACGGGTAATCCCACAGCACTGGGTGTTTGTGGCTTTGGCATGTAGGCATTAAGTCTTAGCAATATGAACACAGGCACAGAATTTTATGGGCTATAGAGGTGTCTGGGATGGCAAATTACATCTCAGCCAGGCTGAGCGAGGGAAAGCATCATAGCTGATATTTTATAGAAAATTATGCACCTACAGTAAAGGAGTGGGGATTTGAGAGGGAGGTGTTTCCCCTCAGACTGATCAACTAAGGGCATTTTCATTACAGGCAGTTCTTGTAGATAGGTGCATGTACAAGATATTTAGGTGGTGTGGGAGTCTCCCACTACAGACTCATATCTCTGGCTCCTTTGACTAAAAACATCCCTGGCATTAAGTTAGTTATGAAATGGTAACTGATCGAGTTTATTATTACCTCAAACTAATGCATGGGGTGTATGTTGAAATTAGGAATTGCTGTAATCTCTTTCGGTTCTCTATTCTGGAGCTCATTCGTAATCTAAAGTAGAGTTTTCATAGAGATATTTTCATTCTTTCTTTTTGAAGGAAGAAGGGAATCGTGTCGGCAGCTCTCACCAAGGCGCTGAAATAGGAGTGCAGGAAGGTGAAGGTTTCTGTGCTTGTGTCAGGGCAGTGGCTGTGGTCCAGGCTGGGGTGTGAGAGGGCGACCTGGGCACTGGGGCCCCTGTGGCAGTCAGGGGGAGCTTAAACAGCTTCAGGCTGTAGCAATCTGTTACTGTCAGACTGAATATAAATGGAGCCTCAGGCTGGGGGGAAAGGCCACCACAGACTCTCAAGAAATAATTCTGTAACATGTTTTTATCAGTAGGAAAGCTTAAGAAAGTTTTTGTTGTGAACAAGTACTTCCTGCTTCTGCATTTCATCCCTGTGCTGGCCTCGTTTTGCTGTGGGGTTATTGTAACAGTGCTGGACTGGTTTTGAACTTTTTTCTGCCCAGCTTTGTTTAGTATCCATTTTTATTGAACTATCTAGTCTGTGTTCCACAAATTCCACGCATAAAATTGTGCTCTTTGTGTGATTCCACAATCCTGTGGGTAAGAAATAACACTTTTTACCTCAGTCTTCTATCTTTTCTTTT
>VZTF01003775.1:228528-355334 GCA_013397755.1 Cnemophilus loriae | reverse complement strand
TTTTTTTTTTTTAAATGAAGAATTATTTTGGTCCTGAAGAAATTTAAATGAGGCTATTACAGTGTGACCTCACAGCATGATGCAGTGATGGTTCCCTGTAGGGATAAGCAAGCAGTGAGTGCCATATGTACCCAATTCTGTCCCTGTGGAAAATATGTGTGAATGTGGGGTAGATTTAGTCAGAGTTAACACCCCTTTCTTGAGGAAAAATAGCAAAGTGTGACTGTGACTAACTGTATAATTGAATGGATAAGTGAATTCATTTCTGAAGGTGACTGCTATGAGAGGGATAGCTTGTTAGTGAAGAGAAAATAACTTCCTGCTTAAAATGAAGTTTTTTTCTGTAAACCTACTCAGATAATAGCGTATGGAAATGGATTTTAATGCGGCTGTGGTCATTTTTTGTATTGGTACCTCATTAAAATCACAGCTAGCGTGTTGAAATCAGAGCAGAGGACTGAAGTAACCAATGCACAGATTGTATTGTGAGTATTAATTTCTGGCTATTTTTTGGTTTGTTTTTCTATGCTATTTGGCCAGCTGCAGATGTATAGTGTGGCTCTCCATAACCTAGCAGTTATAGAAGAACTACTGAGTTACTTTGGTTTTTACAACATCCTGCCTGCAGCTCAAATACAAACTCGGTGCCTCTGGATTTGCGTGCGCCTCTCTTCTCCATTTGAGAAGTTATTCCAGGGTGCTCTGTGCAGAGTTTGGGATAGAAACAAACCGAGACACAGCCTAGCACAAAGGGTATGAAGGACTCATTTCAAACGACACCTCTGTATCTACTCCTGATGCAAGAAGAGCTGCTTCTGACAGGCTTCCCTTCTGCATTTGGCACTTTGGCACTTGACATGGCAGATAATCTATGCAGATTCTGATCCAGCAGATTGCTCTGTCTCAATATGCTGAAAATACACGGGTGTATACCTGTAAGTCAGTTAACTCATCTTAAACACTTCAGACTGCAACTTTCACTGCCGAGTGTGTTCCACCCTCTTTGGCCAGCACTACCTAAACTTGCTTCCCCTTTATTAACTGTGTCTAATCCATACTGGATGAAATCTAGGCAAGATCCGATATTCTATTTATTTTACCTCAAACTATTGCTGTTTTGTCAGTTCAGTTGGGAATGTATGCCAGAGATGGGACTTGTCCTGTTTTCTTACTATTACTCCACTTGGCGTGGATCTAATTTTCACAGTATTAGTTTTAAGCTAAAAAACACCCCTACATAATTAAAATGTCGTTGCTTTTAATAATTTGGAATGATTGGGACTGTTACATTTCTTACATTACTTTCAGTAGATAGTAGATGCTGCGGTGATCTTTTCCTCTGGCTGAATTGTTTCCTCTGTTATTAAAGGGATGTCAGATCTTTTTGTCAGTTCAACATTTCATTCTAGTTCAGTTATATTTCCTAAAGAAAGATGTAGCTTAGAGGCTGATAAGACCTAGCACTGACAGACTGCTATCTTTGCCCCTTAACGTCAATTAAAAAGTTCCTGCAAGTGCAAGTTACTGCTTTTATTTGTCATTCACCCATTTCAAAAATGTTAATATGACACTGATAGAGGTAATAGTATTTGTACACTTGTGGGTTGCATAATCCTGTTAGTTTTGAAAGCAGACTTACTGCCAGTACTTTCATGTGAGTGTCACTTTGCGTATGAAAAACAGTTTAATTCCTCCACCTGGAAAGCAGGTGGAAAGAAAGGACTTGCAGAGTCAGCCGGAAATGATTACGCCTGAGTCCTCAGCGTGTGGTATTACCTACAGACATTTTCTTCTTCAGGGGAAATGTGTCTGGACTCCTCTAGGCGCAAATGTCCTGTGTCTGTCTGGTTCCTCTGTGTTCCCCTGCTACAGAGGGAGTGCAAATAACCCCCTCTCTAGTAGGAGATGGCCCAGGCAGCCCAAAGGCAGGTGTTTGTCCGTACAGAATACAAAGGCAGGTTCTTTATCTGCTGCCGGAGCAGTGGTTCCAGACGGGTCCCTGACCCTCTCGGTTTTGTCTGTCACACAGACACAGTCTCTGCCTAGAGATGAGATTTTATCCCTCTGCTCATTTGCATCTCTGTGTTCTTTCATTCCGTGCTAATTGCTATTCTGTATTTCACTTCTGTGACATGTCTGTGCCTTATCTGTCACTCTTTGAGCTTGCAGTTGCTACACATTATTAAGGCAAATTATATCATAACTGACAACTTAATAGATATTTCCCTCACTGGTGACACAGCCCTACTCTTTCATGGTGGTAAAAAACATACGAGTGGACAAGTCTTTATACTTTGAATCTTCCACATCTCAGAAAAAGAAAATCCATGCCACTGTTACAACAAATAGTAATAGAATTAGTTTTCCCTACTGCGTAACGTAACAAAGCAGTCAGTTAAAAGAATAATTTGTAAACACCATATATTTCCATACAATTAAGCCTTACGGGTCTTGTGAAGCTGGCTGGCGTTGCGCTCCTAATTTTTAAAAACCTCATTTGTTAACACCTGCAGGCAAATCAGGGAGATGATGCTACTTAAAGGAACAGAATTATGGCTGCAAATAAAAGCTGTAAAAAATATGCTGTCTGAACAAAGTAATTTTATAGAAATATTTGAGGGCTACTGAGTGCACACTTCACCACGTTGCTCAGAATTCTGCTTTCATTGTTATGAGAGGTGTGAAGAGCAGTATTTAAATTATAGGGAGGTGAGGAGATTGCGAATTTCTGAGGAGGATGGCAGGAAGTACAAACAGCCACAAAGCTGTTTGTGCTGTCTTCAAACAAAAGAACAAGGACAACGTGTTTGTACTGAAATAGGGTGGCTATACAGACAGAGAATAACAAAAAATGGATTTATACTCTCAATTTGCTTATTTAAAACTGTTTTAAAAAGACGAAACCAAGCTGTTACTATGTTCAGCCCAGGGCAGCCCCACAGCCAAACACTCCTGAAGCCTAGTACCTGCCCTTTTATCATTTATTCTTAATAAAAAAGGAACATCCAGCTTCTTCGGGGATTAGGATGGAGGCACCTGCAAGTCACATTTGGAAAAACAGGAGTCTAAATTGGGAGAGAGAAGAGGAGGAAGAGCCTTTCCTCTGGAGACTGTTCAGTGCTCTGTGGAGAGAGAAGAGGTTCACTTTATGAAGGGAACAATGTAGAAATTAATAGGGATGAATTCATTTTAATCTTTTTCTTATTATATATTAAAGGGCTGCTGTGGAGGGTATTTCTTTAGAGGTTAAACATCAGCTGGAGTCTTGAAAGTGGAGCACGTGGGGCAAGCAAAGAGGTTGTGAGGAAGTTAACACCCCTCTGTTCTTGATGTTTGCTTTGTAGGTAGAAATTCCAAAGTTTAAGCTCCAGTCACTGTTCAGCCAAAGTATTTGCATCGTGCCACTGAAATACAATTCATACACTTCTCATGCTGCGTTGGAATTTGGAGAGGTGTGGTCTAGGGCTTTGAGAACACCTGTGTGCGATTAAATAGTTCTAAAAACAAGACCAAACCAAGGGCAGGCAGTTGGGCACCTGTGTGTGTTGCAATGGCCACAGCTGAGGGCTCTGAGCCACCTCTGGTTTGCTTTTCTTGCAGATTTTTTTGTCTCTTGTCCAGATTTTACCCGTTTGATAACAGAAACACGTGAAATCTGAGGCCACGTTGAGAATTACACTCACGTTTCAGGGCTGAGGCTGGGCTGCCAAATTCTGTTCTGTGGTCAGATCCCCACATCAGGCAGAGTCCTTTGCTGTGGTCACTTTGTGCTCGTGTCTGCTGAGTTCAGGGATGTTGCCTTGTTCTGCCGGGTTTGAGGCTGTGCTCGTTCTGTCAGCTGCCAGAACTGGGTCTCTGAAAGCTGGGGTGTGGCTCAGACACTTCTGCCTTTCACTTGTGGTTGCAGTTCCCTGCTGAGGCAGAAGTGACCCCATGAGTGTTTGATTTCATAAAGCTTTGGCTTTGCACTGGGATGGCTTGGAGCGTTCATAAATTCACATTTAGAAATCACAGCTCAAGTGATTTCTTTAAAACCTTGAGAAGTGTGTATTGTAGTCTGAAGACTGTGTTACACTCCTAATTTTCATAATTTAGAAGCTCATTTATTCATCACTGCTTTGTTCACTTCAGCATTGCCGTGAGACTGCTTGGAGTGTTAGATCTGCAGTGCAAGCTTGGTGTAATACGTTTATGGTTATAACCCTGCCTTCTGAGAAATGTCCTCAAGGAAATGATGAGGGAAAGACCTGGAAAAAGGTCTGTTCTGTCTGTGTGTGGCCCCTTGTAGTAACTGCTGTCTCAGATGGAGATTGATAAAAGGTATTTTAAAAGCTGAAAAGTGTACTCACAACTATTGCCCATCCATTTTCTATTTCAGTGGAGCCCTGAATATGCTTTAGCCACGGAATGTGCATCATTCCTTGGGAAGGAGAAATTTGTATTGATATAGTTTGGCCATTATATAAAAGGATGCTAAAACTGAAATTTAAAAAAGAAATAACTGAAAATATTGATGTAAAAAGTATTGAAGAAGAACGTAAATACACCGTGATCGATACCAGAAACGGACAAGGATAAGCGAATACAAACACTGACAGATGTACAGGAATAAAGTTCACGGTCTTTACCATCTAAAAGTTTAAGGCAACAGAAAAAAAAAAAGGAAACAAAGCAAAAAAAGCTCCAACCTGTGACCCTTACTAGATTTTTAACTTGCTGTGGAATTGTTTTGTGTCAACACTGGGAGTAGCAGAGGTGATTGCGACTGTGCCCCGCACGCTCAGTCCTGCGAGGCTCACTGTGGTGGGGATATTTCCTGTGTCCCGATCTCTCTGCTGGCAGTGTTTTGCTGTAAGTGACATTGTGAACACTTGTGATGTTCCTTGGAGCTGAACCCTGTCTCAGCCATGTGCCATCACCCATAATCTCTTTTGTAAAAAGAACTTTCATTTTAACCTTGCTTGGTTCAGAAGGAAACCCACTCACACATTTTGATTAATGTTAATGCTGAGGCTGTCACGGGGGGAGTTTCAAACCACTGCATTTGAAACTGATGATTAGAACTTTTATTTTTCGTAATGATCTTTCTATTGCAAACAGCACAAGATGACCATAGAATAAACCCAGAAGGAGTATCAGAAGCTGGAAGAACACACATTGAAAAATTAATTTATTTATAGTCTTCGGGTCTTACTGGGATTCATTCACCAAAGATTATTCTATCCTATCTCCTAGCTGTGTGCAAACATGACCAAGGCAGGTTATTGGCCTAAAACTGAAATAATCTCCTTGCAGTCTGTGATACTATTTCAGATTGCTCTGCGGCAGTTGTGATGCGGAATTTTGTGACACTGTTTCTTGCAGAGAAGCTTTCTGAATCTGCACGATTCACCAGATATTTGTTAAATCCTCCAGAAGAAACTGACTTCCCACCAGATGCCTTTGCAAGGGGAGCGTGCGGGGGTGCGGGAGGATTTTGCTGTTGTTCCTTGTTTCGGGTATCTTTGTCTGCGGGTGATGCCGGTACGAGATAGCGCCTACAAAAACACAGGATCCGGTGGAGCTGTTGGAGTAGAGCTGACTTACACTGATTTCAGTGTCCCTCAAATTATGACTTGCATAGGTTTAGTCGTCCTGCTTCTGCTAAAAGAGGTTTAGTAATGAACCTGGCCGCAGCATTTCTCTATGGAATATGACTGATTTGAAAAAACCCTAAACAAATGGAACAACTGCCATGAGTAATTTTTATGGACAAATACTTCCCCCCTTTCTTAAATTCAATGGTTATAATATACTTGATATGACATTCATTTTCTTTCTTTAAACTAATTTTTTTGACTGTGTCCTTCCTTCAGTGGCAAAGACTGGAAGCTCCCAGTGCAGAGATGAGCTGCCTTTTCCCTCAGCCCTTTGTTCTCAGATTTTGCTGGTAACTGGCAGATCTGTCCCCCCACCAAAGGCAGGGCCTCTGCACCGTGCTGCCTGCAGGATAGAAATGCTGGCATTGCATTATACTGTTACCCGAGGAGAAAACTTTCCTCTGGCAGTGCTTTCTCTGCAAAGCCTTGAGGCTGCTCAAAGTGCTTCTGCTCTGTTAAGCTCTCTGAACAGGCTCTGTCCCTAAAAGCTGTGCTTAACAAAACCAGCCGCTACAGCTTTGATCCATGGAGAAGGAGAAGAAGTCTCAAGCACCTCCCTCCTCCTTCACCCCAGTGCTGGACTGCAGAATGTTGGTGGGGACTGTGGTGATGGTCGTGGTGCAGGGCAGGAAACGTGTAAGGCAGCTGAGCTGCGAGTTTGTGGGGAGATCTCGTCAGAACTGGTGCACTGAGCTGAAGGTCTGGAGTAGCTCAGGAGCTCATTCCCAGTGGGATGCCAAGTCCCAGCCTTGGGGGAGCCGTTATTTGTCAAAAACGTGGGGCAAAAGGCACTGCAGAGGACTTTCAGCCATGCAGTTCTGCTCTAGCCCTGCAAGTATGGCAAACCTTGGAGCTCATAGTGGCTATGTATTTGTTACTGTTCAATCAGCTGCTTGAATTCTTGTTTGACTTGTTGCACCAGTGAGAATGTGATCCGCATGATAATCTTAACATTTTCTTTCTTATTCAGTTCTAATTTTAGCAAGGAACAGTGAGAGGAAGACTTGCTGGTGTGAGGTAGGAGAGAGCAGATAAATTATTTGGTTGGCATGGCTCTTACCTGTGGTATTGCTTAACTAACCAGGGCCATACCAAGAAAATTCAGTGACTTTTTTTCTGTGTTCCCCCTCACAGTGATACAAGCACAAGGCCTGGGTGTTTTTACACTTTGTTATGCAAATGTGCAGTGTAGTATCAGTGGTAAGACTGATGAAAATATGTGCAGCATTTGTTAGGGCAGCTTGCTTGTCATCATCTCCCTCTGTCATCTGCATCTCGTTAAAATGTATGAACACACTAAACACATTGGGATAATGGTGTGTGATGTGTGTGTGGAGGGGCAGTGGCTCCCAGGCCATGTTCTGTAGAACCTCTCTCACATGTGTGGGGTGTGTGTGGAGGGGCAGTGGCTCCCAGGCCGTGTTCTGTAGAACCTTTCAGCTCTCTCACGTGTGTGGGGTGTGTGTGGAGGGGCAGTGGCTCCCAGGCCGTGTTCTGTAGAACCTCTCTCACGTGCGGGCCCCGCTGTTTGCCCTCCCTGGTCTGGGTTGGATCAAACCGCGAGGGACCGGGGACGTGGAACTGCTGCTGCTGGGGGAGATTCAGGGGCATCCTTGATGTAAAGGCACTCAAAGTACTGCTTTGAAAGGGAGGGGACTTCTGAAGGGTTGCCAAGCCCTGCTCGATGCCGTGTCTCTTCTGACTGCAGGGTTTTCCCTCCTTTGTGTTTGGGGACTGCCCATGAGTGAGAGCGGGCAAACACAAGTGGCCCCTTTTGCCTGTTCTTGCTGAACCAGAGCAGGCCTCTGACCCTTGCCAGGCAGGTGACTTCAGTTAATTGAGCTTATAGATTCTATTACTGACACAAATAACATAAAATATATTTTTTTCTAAAGGCAAGTTAGTCTCTGATTTTTAGGTGGTTTTTTTCTCTCCCCTGCCTCTTTAATCTCTGCCATAACAGTAAAGGTTGATGAGCAGTGTTGAAGATGTGCTGATATAAACACAGCCAATTGCCAAATCCCTGCGTCAGCCTTGTTAAATTTGTGTTTACATGATTATGGGGTGTCATTTCTGCATTTATGTAGCTGCAGGCACTTTCCTGGGCTCCCAAGTGTGATCCAAACATTGAAGGAACTCTGCTGTTTCTTGTTGCATTTTAATCTATAACAATTTTAGTGGTTTTGAGTGTGACTGTCAAGTTACTGTGCGAGGATCTTGAATGGATGAAGTTTCAGAGTCACAAAAAGCCTGGAGTTGTGTGGTGTTTTGTTTGGGGTTATTTTGGGTTTTATCCAGGACAGGCTCTGGGCAGTTACAAGTGTGCTTTTAGATCAGATAAAACTTGTGAATGTTGAACAGTTCAACTGAGGACATGGCATGTCCAGACCTTTTTGCTATTGCACAGGGGGTCATACATGCAGGCTGAGGTCTTTAGAGCTTTTATTTATTTGCAAAATGTAAATAAGGAAACAAAGCCTATAACTGTGATTTAATTCATTCCTTCTTTTGGCCTTTCAAGTGTTGGTCTCTCCAAATCAGATAATAAACAACTGTCAGTGTTGACTCCTGAAAAATACATATTTTTTGCCTTACCACTTATGATGTGGTGTCATTTCTGCATTTAAAGAGCTTCAGGCAGTTCCTTCTGCATCCTGGCTGACTCGTTCTGTAGAGACCTTGGCTCCTGTGAGGAAACCCTGAGTAGTCTGATGTGCCCGCGGTGTTTTGGTTTTGCTGCACCCTGTCTGTGCTGCACAGACTGCCAGAGGAGGTTCTCACCAGGCTGGGCAGTGCCCAGCTTGTCTTGCCTTGGTGCCATTGGGCGTTACCCAGCGTGAATGCTCAGTCACTGGTGTGGTTCGGCTGTGGTTATCACAGAGCTTCATTTCATCTTCTCTTGGCTTGTAATGAGGTGGATCTGCTTTGGCGTTTGCTGTGTGTTTGCTCCCCACCTGTACTCATTCCTTCCATATATTTTCTGTTTAACATGCCACATTTCTCATATCATAACCTCCTATTTTGGAGCCAGGATCTCTTCTTGGGGCCGTTAAAAGAAAGTGCAGAACAGTTTTCTATTAGCAACCCAAATTTTGTGAGGGCCGAATGTCCTTGGAATATTCCATTGAACATGCAATCAATGGATGAAGAGATTCTGATTATCAGCAATTATTTCTGATGAAAGGAGCCTCACGAAAAGAGTATCCAGAGAGCTCTTACTTAAAATTGGAACGTAGAAATTGGCTGGAGTAGTTGCTTTAAGAAGCACAGAAAAAAAGTTTTCCTTTATGTTACACGCATTTTCAAGTAATCATTGGCTATCACCAGGGTGACTTTTTGAAATACAAAAAATAATGATTATTTGGTGAGATCTGAAATACTAGGAAAAATTGAAGTCCAAGTTCATTTCTTGAAAATATGTCCAGGAGCTTTAACCTTTTCTTCAGATTTCATAGGAAAGATTTATATAGTTGTATATTTTTATGCCCAGACCTAGTTTTTTTAACCAGGTTGTAAAAAATATCAGAAATGTGACTTCAGTCAGCTGCTTCTTTGATAGTAGCCCCTAAAGTTAATGTAACAAGGTAAGCTGGCAGAACTTTTTTGAATTTTGGTGGGGTTTTTTTTAAATGGAAACTTGGTTGCAATCTCCTTTCAAAATTCTGTTGCTTGCTCAAATGCAGATATTATGTGCATAATGAGGGGTAAAACTGACAGGACATGTCTGTCACTGGAGTAATGAATATGAAATGATCGGTTTGAAATGAATGAACTGTAAAATATATAATTACCGTTCAGTGTTCCATACCTTTCACAATAAAAAGCATGAAATGAAATTTGCAATAAAATGCGTCCCATCTGCAGTACTGTAGGACAAAAGCTGAGATGTCACGGGTGAAAATCATTCAAATTTTAGCAATTCATGGAGGTGGTTGGTAATTAGGGACCGAGTGATGAAGCTGGGGAAAACAGCGTTTGATATTTAGTCATGACACTTAACCAATTAACTAAAAAAACCCCCAAATGGGTAGAAGATGCAATTTCATTTTTCTTCCATCAGTCTGTCTTTTGTTTGACAAACAAGTTTTTCTGCACTGGCCGGAGCCCTGGAAACTCTTTTTACAGCAGACAGCAGTAATTAGGTAATGATCTGTTTAATTATCAGGGAATACTAATAAGGAATGAATGGAAGCTTAGCTGTTTTTAGGATTAGACAGACAGAAATGAATTAATTTATAGACATAAAGAATGTATCTTATGCAAGTACTCATATCAAGCTCTTGTGACCAATTAATTATTCTAGTATTCTATAGTACCTGTTTTGGAGGGAAAAGTACTGATTGCATATGGTGTTCCAGTGTTTCTTAAAATCAGATGTTTTCTCCAGATGTGTATTTTCATTTTTGGAGAAGAAATGCAGCTAAGCTGTCACCTCCTAACCACTGAGCGTTCCCTGGGATTGTGCTGTCCTGTCTGGCTGACCAGTGATTCTTTCCCTCTCGTTCGACTGCTTGCTAGCCTGTAATATTAGACACCCCCGAATATTTTACATCGAGATTCAGACCAGCAGTTTTCCATCATCATTTGATTTTCCTCCATTTGCCTTAGTGCTGTCAGAGCCCCAGTGGCTGCCCTTACCTCACGAGCCACGTGCGGCCTTCGTGGGGCTCGTGGGCCCCGTTCCCAAGCTGGGACTGTCACGTGCCGGGCTGGCAGTGTCACCTGCCGGGCCGGCAATGTCACCTGCCGGGCTGGCACTGTCACCTGCCGGGCCGGCAGTGTCACCTGCCGGGCTGCAGGGCCGGCAGTGTCACCTAGCATCAGGGCAGCAGATGTCCCTTGGTTGCCATGCAAGTGAGTGAGACATCCCATCCCACCCCACAGACCCTGCTGCCTCGTCACCTCCCACGCGTAACCCAGCTGTAGGCTTGATGAGGTTTTTAATGAGGAGGAGGAGGTTTTGTTATGGGGTTGTGTACAGCCAGGAGGATTGGTCAGCCTTGCCCCAGTTCCTTGTTTCCCGTGGGGTCCCCTGTACCATGTGCCCCAGGTCTAAAAGCATTTTGGCAATGCCCGAGGAGGGCAGAAACGCAGGCAGGAACTAAACATTTTTGAAGGAAAAACCCCAAAAGAAACCTTGGAGTGATATTTCTGTTGGCATCTGAGGAAAGGCTGTGCAGATCCCAGGACGCTGGCTTCAGTTATGTTTAACACCAGAGGGAGGGGAAGAGGTAACCCACACCTTCAGGTGATCTCTAGGTTTACCTTCCTCTACTTGGACATCTCCTTCCTCACCTGGTTATATGATCAGGCTAAAATGAGAGGGACAGTTGTACAGGGAGGTTTCTTGGAGTCAGGATTCCGATTCAGAGTCAAAGTTTAAGAGAGCTGGAAAGCTGTCTTGCGTTGTTGTGGAATTTGATAGTTTGTTCTCATTGCTAAAGAGGCTGAAATACAAAGAGCATCTTGGTGCTGTCGTTGGAGCCATACGGGGACAAGAATTTGTCGCTTGGTGCCGTGTCATGGCGCAGCTCTGACTGGAACTCTGACTCCTAGTGCAGGCAAATCCTGCCACACTTTCGCTCCCAGCACCACCTGTACTCTGCATTTGTTATTTGAATACGTAAATGTGGATGTGAGGGAGGAGTACTTGCTAATGTAAGAATTGCATTTTAAAACTTGGCTGTTGGCAGTATAATTTCTATGTAAATAGACTGATATGTTTCAAAACACTCACCAATTAGGAGACACTTGAGGATGTTGAGAGAAGAAAGAAAAATAAGAGCCTGTTCACAGGTTGAAATGTGAAAAAAGAGGTGAGGGAGTTTTGAGGGAAGAATAAACCATTCAAATAGGATCAGTGCTAATTTTAGGTTTAAATCTGTAGGAAAGGTACTGAGTGAAAAGATTACCTTGGAAAAAATAAAAACTGCATCGATAATAAGGAGGTGCATAAAAATCAATTCAATTAAGCATTATGTTACAAAGTCAGAGCTGTTTATAATCGAAAACAGCATCAAAGCTTAAAAACATATTTCTTAAAGGCAGTTCCTAGGTCTAGACTAAGCTGTTAAAAGAAAACAAATAAAGTAGAAAAAATTGAAGTGTAGCCAGAATATGTCTGAAGAACGTGGAATAGTTATGAAAAGCAGCGTGTCAGCGTGCTCACCATGTGGATTACACAGGCCATGGAACTGAGGCATTCCCTGTCTTGGAGAGCTGAAACACAGAGGGCTTGACTCTTACAACGTCGGGAACACCCGCATTCCTGTTGGTTTTTGGGGGGTAGACAGATCATGATTTGTTTTGGAGTGTACAGAAGCTTCAGTCAGGACCACAGACTAATACAAAGCGTTGCAGAAAAGTGCAGGGAAGTTGGACTCTGTCCCAGAAACCTGTCCTTCTTCAGGAGACAACAGAGAGTCTGTCAGCAGTGACCAGCATGGAGAGAGCTCCATGGAATTGTACCAAAGCAGGAGACACTCCAGTGTTGTCTTTACCCTGCCTGTGTGTTATTTACTGCATTCCTGCTGTCTGCTGGGACTGGTGGGCAACACCGTCAACTGACATCTGCCTTGTGCTTTGGTGCTAGTAAAACTTACGTAATCCTTGTTTTATTAATGCGTGGGACCATGTGATAAATGCCATTTAAAGGCATATTCTGAGAGCTTTGGAGTGAGGATGGAAAGCCGGTTAATACATTTATTTTGAGGTACATTTTGACTTAAAGAGACATCTGAGCACAAAATAAATACTTGCACATGGACTTCCTTTTGCGTTTCTCTGTGGTGCCCTTCTGCCTGCATTACTGGTAGTTGTTTTTACACTTCATGGTTTATCTGTGGGTTTGGTCTGTCGCTGTTGGAGAGGTTGTGGTGACCCTGTGAGTGGCGTGGAACAGAGCTGTGTCACCCTACGTGAGAACAGTGAATGTGAGACGTGCAGCCCCTCTGTGGTCTGCCCATAATGCACAAATGGTACGAGACAATCAGAGGATGTGTACCCTAAAGGGTCCTTGTGCTCCCAGCTCTGGATTTCTGTGCATTTTCACATCTCTCCCATAACCTTTCAGCTTCCTGAGCCTTTGCCCACACAAACGTGCCTAGAATTTATCAGTCTCTCTCAGTTTCTTGCACTCTTCCTATTATTCCCTCTTAAAGAATTTGAGTTGCTTGGTTTTCATCAGGGAATAAAGCATCTCTTCTGTGGTGCAGTCACAGTTTCAAAACCAGCGTGGTTCGTTTGGAAGGAGTGGTGGCCATGGAAAGAAAAAGATGAGTAGCTTCTTTCCCGATCTGCTGCCTGCCCATGTCTCTGGATGAAGTAAAGGACAGGTAATCTGAAGCAATGCCTGTCCTGTACATGATCGCTTCTCTCTGCTGCAATATCCTTCAGCCCCTGCTGTATGGAAATCTGTAATTCTGAACAAATAATGAAAAGATGAACATCAATGCTTTCTTCTATTTTTTTTAAAAAAAGAAACTACTTACTCCTTTAAAATCCATGGCATTAGGATTTATCTCATTTCCCAAGATTTCCAAATGTGTAGGCTTATATGTAGGAGCATAGGATTTCAGTGAGATTATACTTGTGATAGCACTCGAGTCTGTGCTATCAGAATAGTGTGGCATGAAATTTTATAAAGGCTACAGTTTTTAAAGATTTTTTTTTTCATTTATTTTAGCCTCATAATCTAATAGGGGTTTTAACTTGGAATTTTTCAAAGTACTGTTCTCAGCTACAGAGTATTGCTGAAACTCTTGAGACGTAATTGCATAAAACCTAAGTTACTTTAATACCCGTTTTTAAAACCTCAACTCAAGGTACTGTTTACAAAGAAAAACGTGCTAATCTGAATGATAAGGTGCTGAAAAACCTTTGAAAATCTGCTCAGGCAGTGTTAAAATGTCTCGAGTTCTGTAGTAGCTGCAATGTTCACTTTAGAGATGCCATAATTGAGACATTCATAGGAAGAAATAGCAGCAATTGGAATCCCCTGGTTTTGGTGTTTCAGGCAGTAAGAGGGGTATTACACATGGGAATTTGTTCTTTAGTCAAACAGGGCATCCTGCAGGTCTGCAGCTCCTCGGTGAGGTCTGTCTGGTGCTGTTAGGGGATTGCTCTTGCTTTTCTGCACAGCCACTGAATTTTATTTGTTTTGCTTCCTGTGGAAACGCACTGTCACGATAAAAATGTTCACTAGAGATCTGTGTGCTCCTCAGTGTTACGTGAGGTATCGGGAGTGTTTGCAAGGCGCTGGTGCCCAGGCAGTGAAACGGCTGTGCTGGGAGCCCTGTTCAGCTCTGACAGAGCCCTTCAGAGCACGCTCCATTCTTGCTTATTTAAGGAGTAAGGACTAGAGTCAGGTTAATTTAAAATGCATGCTCTCAATGCTCGTCATGGAAAAATAAATCCATGTTCTGGACAACTTTCAGCCCAAACAAAAGAGATAAAGTGTGTAAGACTGGGGCAGCTTCCTACCGCGAGCGTGGAGTTATTAAATATTGAAGAAAGTTAAATTAAATGATAGAAGAGTTAAATATTGGGTATCTCAAGCTTTTATGTATTTTTAAATGAGAATGAAGCTGTTCATGAGGAATTCATGCTGCATTAAAGATCAGCACTGATAAGCAAGGTAAGTAGAATGCTTTTTGAGTACAAGTAAATGCATAGGAAAACACCTTCTTTGTGACTTTTTGTGCCCTTGAGACATCAATGAAAACATTTTTAAACCGTTAGATGCTTTCCCCAAGATGTTTAACTGTATAACTTTCATGTCTGAGGATGCAGTCGGTAAGTGCTGTTAAGGTTCCCATGGACAGCTGAGGGACAGACTCATCCTCTAATTCCAGTTTTGTTCCTTAGACATGGGACACGTGCAGCTTCCTGCTCTTAATGCTGAGGCACGGAAACTGTGGGAGCTCAGAATTCAGGTTTGCGTTCTCTGAACTCTGTTTGTTATGGAAACTACCAATAGATACATTTATAAGGACATCTTGGTGAAGGAGTTGAAACGTCTTTTGTGTTAATGAAAATAACTTTAAAGCTCAAAGGCTCTTCATGGCCCAGAGACCACATCTACGTGGGTCCATTCCCTAAAAGATGGCAATGAGACATGGTGTAAAGGCCAATTCCTGTATGCATATGAAAATTCAAAGTGTGCTCTTCAGAAGTAAGGGTCAGAAGTAAAGAACGCTGCTGAAAGTTTTACAGTATTGTACAGTATTTATAATATTGTAAGTGGAGTTTTATGAAATTTGTAGCTAGGCTGTTTTTTCCTGAACAGCACAGGTTTGGGTTGAGCAAAGCTTTCACAAAGCTCCTGTTAAATGTTTAATATTAATTGGGTCAGTGTTAAGAAGTCTCTCTCCCCCACTCACAAAAAAACCCCAAAGAAACAAACAGATTTACAGGAGAATTAAGCATATTTATAGCTGCATAAACATCTCAACACGTCAGAATAAGTCCAGAGTATGTTATTTGACTTTAGAAATAGCTAACAGCAGAATAATTACTGATATTATCAAGTCTATTAGGCAAGGCACTCGGTGCTTTTGGTCAAATTAGCTTGTAATAAGAATTAGCTACTAACAAAAGAGTCTTCCTCTTCGAATGTTCCCCCTTTTTTAACATAAGAACAAATTTTATTGACGGAACTGTCGTTATTGAAAGACCTTTTTTCAGGGGCCAGAAAATGTGTTTATGGCAGAAAACTGCGCAGAGTGTTTGGTGCAGAATAGGTTTTGCTGTGCAGCACAATCAATGCGGTGCCAAGGTATCCACGGGAGCTCCAGTGAGTAATTTAATGTTGCTGAGATGCACTGCCCATAATGTATTGCTCAGTTAAAATGTTCTCCAAAGAGTTCACGTCTCATAATCACACATCATAAATCATTTAAATTCTGCTTTAACTGGTCTTAGTGTCAAAACTCCCATTGCCTTAATTGGGGCAGGAGTTTCATGTTATTATTTTATGTAAAAGCATATAAGGCATAATGGTTTAAAGTTGTCTATCTAAAAATAAAGCCAGGACATAACTACTGGAATTTCACTAATGCAGGCAATGGCATCACGGGGAGAACGAAGTGTGTGGGACAGAATAAATTTCTTCTTTACAATTTGTCTTTGGCAAAGCATATAAAATGTGTTTTATATGTGAATGTTTCTGGAAAGTTTTCAGGTTTTTTCGTAGGTAGGGAGACACAGTTTCTCCTGACAGAGCTACTCAATGTTTGGGTTTTTTTTACCTAATGCTGAGAAGGATTTAATCCTGTAAAATGCAAATATTTATTTACTTCTCCTGCTTCAGAGCCGTTTTCAGTTTACACTTCTTTCTTAGTTTTTCCTCAGAAATGCATTTATCCATGTCCTTGTTCTCTCTGCCTTCCAGAGGAAGTCTTAAATTCTTTCTGAAGCTCCAATTCTCATTTCTTTAGTGACCTAAGCCCTGGAATCTGCCTGTCTTCTGAACATTTTTGTTCTTAGCTGCTGCTTTATGAGATTTGGGATTTTGCTGCTGTGTTTGGTTTCTACTCCCAGCTCATTCTGGAAATCCAGGTTTCTATCTCAAGACATTCCTTGGGGGAATTAAGGTCTCCTCTGCGATACAGCTACACGTGCACAGTACAGTCACGTGTACGAACCATGTGATGAGGACTTGCTTAGTAAAAAAAACAGTCTCTGAAATACTTCCGTTTCCAGAAACTGGAGTTACTGGAGACTCCAGCACATTTCTGTTAAGGAGATGAGTTTTCAAAACTTCTCGCTTGTTCATCAGAGAATGGCCAAGGCACGAGCCACACTCATGAGTCCAAATCATCTTCTGCCCTCACCCTCTTTCAAGTTCTCCTTCTTGGTCCAGAGCCCAGGGCTGTTAAAGCTCTCCCGAGAACAGGTCACAGGAATTCAGCCATGGACAAATGGTATTTTTAGCTGCCGTTTCCTTTGAAACACCTTTAAAATGAGCCCGAGCTGTGGCCGTTGCTGCTCCCACGGGTGTCACTGTGGCATTCACCCAGGAAAGCACTGCCCCGGGGAGGAGTGACCGGGTCAGAGGTGTCCAGGTCTGGAGGGATCCAGCCAGAGGGAGGGTGCCTTGCTGCTGTCCCTGTGGCAGCTGCATCCCGTGGGTATTTGCTGTGCAGCACCCCCCAGCAGGGCTCCGGCAGCGTCTCCTGCTGTGAAGGGGAGGGCTTGCAGCGAGCACGGGGCAGGAGCTTCAGTCTCTGACGCTCTGCAGGAGTTAAGGGGATTTCCTGCGCGTCTCAAAGCATCCTCAGCTTGCCTGCTTCTGAGGGGAAGGCCTTTGACACCTGCACAGGATTCCAGCAGGCTGAGCTGAAGATCATTGAAGTTAGCAGATGAAAAGAGTTAGAGCTGAAAGAGGTGGTAAGAAGCCTAGCTTTTGTGCCAATTTTACTGGAATCGACAGCCTCTTTAAGCTAGAGATGAGAGAACATGTTATCAACACAATGAAATGGAAAATAAATCCATTGTGCTATTTAGAGGAGACAAAGAAAGAAAACATTTGCATTCATAAAGCAATTCTTGACCATTACAATTTGCTACCTCAGGTTTTAGCTGCCTGAAGTGTAGAAATCTGCAGTGAAATCAACTGACAACGTTGAATCTGCCCTAGTGTCGGGAGTTAAACCTTCTAATAGTCACTTTTTTCTTCTATAATGTGTTATTTTCGGATCAGTGACATTTTCTAAGTGATTTGAGTCAGAAACCATCTGAGTTTTGCAGATACCATTGTACCGTGTCCCTCGTGCACGTGCTGCTTCCCACCCACTCCGCCTCCCCCCCAAGCAAGTGTCTGTGTTGGCTTACAGAGACCATGCCTTTCCTCAGAAGATGATGCCCTCGCACGTTCTGTCCTTACCGTGCTGCTGTTACAGTGATGCTGCTGTTACAGTGATGCTCCTGCACCGACAGCCTGCAGCTCTGCTGCTCCCAGGCCGTGAGCCTTGGGAGGTTCGATGCACAGCCTGCGACTGCCTTCGGGAAGTGCCGTGCGTGCCTTGCAGTCTCGCGCGCACTGTACCGGGTCAGCGTGTTCTGGGGGTTCTAAGCATCATCCGGGCCCTTCTCTGTATTCGTTTTGTTTCATTTTGGGCCTGGCCTCAAGCTGACTTTGAGGACAGCAGTCCCGGGGCGCGAGGCTTCCTGCAGGCTCCTCGGAACAGGACTGGTTTCCCTTGGCCGTTTCCTGCTCGGGTGCTCTCGTGCCCAGTGCGTTTGCAGAGGGAGCGCAGAGGGGCCCTTTGCTGCCACCTTTGCTGCCACCTTTGCTGCCACCGTGGTTTCATTGCATCCCTGGGCTTGGAATCACAGCCTTTGCTGGGCCAGACCGGGAAAATGCAGTGTAAATGGTGCAGACAGATTTTAATGGACTGACCTCGAGCTGTAAGAAAGGAGGAAGATTAATTGCCTTATCCTAGCTGGTATAAATTGTTTCTAGCATGAGTTTATATGAATGACTAATAAATTACAGGAAGGGAGGCAAGTTTAGAAAGGACAAACAACCCACAGCGTGGGTATCTTTATGTCTTAACTAAATGTGTTTGAATCCGTGCAAGCCTTGTACTGCTTCCAGCCTCCACCCAGCTAGACAAATGCAAGGAAAAAGGAGCCAATAAATGCTTCCAGAGGAGATCTTCTGTGAGAAAGACAAAACCTTCTTTTTTTCCCTAGTTTTAGAGTTAATATCAATGTGCTACAACTTAATACGCCCTAAGAGGGAAAAGGTTTTTTTTGTAAAACTCTTACCTGCCGATTATCCAGCTGATTTGCTCGTTTGAGCTTAACTGGCTGTGTAGTGCTCTGCTTTTTTAGTTCCTGAAACTTCACATACCAACCTGTGTCTAGATCTCTCCCATCATCTTCAGCAAATGCAAACCAAAGAAAAGCAGTTTGCCTGTCACCTTGTTTTATGGAATGCTGTGAATTTGTAAGCATTGTTGAGAAGCATTGAAATATTTTTTAACCATTCCTGCCTTTTCCATTTTAAAGATAAAATGAAAAGTTCCCATCTTATTTAAAACTTTAAATAATTCCAAAAAGGATACATGTTAATCTTTAAAATATCCTGATAAGCACTATATATAATCAGAATTACAGAACTTTTCAAATAATGTGAATTTTGTTTTCCTTTTCTAGTTAAGCATACAGTTTCATATAGCCTGAAATAGACAGCATGGTAAAACTATTTTGTTGTGGTTTTTAAATAAATGCAGTGTGGCATTACTGTATTTTTGGAATCCTGAAATCTGACTTAAATATCCTGAAGTAGAATCAGTAGCTCAAATAAGACAAAACACTTTTGAATTAATATAGAAAATTCTATTTCTTTTGAAGACACTGCATAGGGATAGGAAAATACCAGAGATCTGAGAGGTGTGTTAAGCTGTGGATAAACACTGGCTTGATCCAGTCTAATATTTTGTGGTTGTCCTTTTGTCTCAGAGTCAGAAACTTAAAGTATTCATTGATCGTGTTCCCTATGAAGGTTTTTCCTTCAGAATCTATTCTTTTATGAAAGCCTACAGAGTGGTTTATGCAGTTAGTTCCATGGTAACATTCTACCAGCCTCTGGCAGGGAGAATGTGAACAACCCCCCCAGCCAGAACACCACTATTCACCTCAGGATTAGAGATTTCTGATTTTAAAGCAAGAATCCAGAACAGTGTAAAAGGATCCATAATTTTAATGATGTGAAAGTATTTCGAAGCGAGAGATCATCTGTTGCAAAAGGGTTGCTTTGCACTCCCAAAGAGCATGCAAGTTTTCCATTATTTGTAAAATTTCCGCACCACAGGTCACATAAAACTTATATAGCCATATTTTTTATATTTGGGGAGGTATCTCCAAGATACGTCTTCAGGATAAGAGCTTGTACATTGTTTGACATTTGATTTGATTTTGCTTTTGCTTTATTGTTCTTTTCTTCTTCTCCATACCGGTCTCTAAGGTCTAGGTCTGAACAGTAGCATTTGTTCATAATGTACTTTCCTTTTCTTCCCAATATGATTTAAGGAATGATGTTGCTGTCACTCATTTGACTGCTCTTACTGCTCGTTGGACACCAACTGGGGAAAGCTAAGGCTGGTAGAATTGCTGTCACTGTATCCTGAGAGTTTCTGAAGTAAAAGTGCCATCAAAAGTATTCTCTAGGAATCCATAGGAGGAAAGCTTTGGTGGTTGGTTTGTTTGTTTGCTTGTTGGGGTTTTTTGTTTGATTGTTTGTTTTTTAAGAGCTCAAGACGCTTAACAGAATGAGGAGGAATGAAAAGCATTTGGTACTTGAAATTTTAGTTGCATATGGAGCTCCCTTTTGATGTGAGTTCCTGTTTGCTGTTTCACTATGGTTCCATTGTCCCTGCCTTCAATCCAGGGAGGACCTTTGGCTCAGCGCAGCCTGTGTCCCTCAGAGCCTTTGAGTCCCAGCTGAGTGCCACTCGAGCGCATTTGTGTGTCTGCATGTTCAGGCAATTCACGTATTCCAATAGCAAATACAGAATACCGCAACTGCTCTGCAAAGCAGAATCCCAGATGCCATAAAAAGCTCTGAAATTGCATCCATCACTTCTCATTTCTCAACATCGACGAGACTTTTGGCCTTCGTCTATTACATAAACTCACCAATCTCTCCTCTGGCTGTACAGTCATTACAAGATAAAGAGATTTGAGATCCCTGTTTTCCATTTTCACCTTTCCCTGACACATCCCCACTTTAATCTTCCTGTTGCTTAGGTTTTGCAAAAATAGGAAAACCAACTCCTGTGAAGATAAGTATGCTTTCCTCTGAAAGAAGATCTATTGCAACATAGAAATTAACTCAGAGCTCCCAGATTAGTGCTAGAATATAAACTGATTCAGCTTTAAAAGGATCAGTCTTCCCAAGTCTACAATTTCCTAATGTTTAAACAAAGAAGCAAGAAGGGAAAAGAATGAACTTCAATTTGCCATGAATATATTTGAATGCTTTTTCCAAATAGCCAGTGAAAAAAAGAATTTGTTAATTACCCACATTTCCCTGTGGCCAGAGCCCTCTCGGATGTCTTGGTGGTTTTTGCTGCTTTCTTCACTAAGGGAGAAACTCGAATCTCATTGATGCCTGGGGGTTTTATGGAGGACAAGGCAGAAAAGCATTTAGGGTTATATCTGTGGATTTTGTTTGGTTTATAGTTTTGGTTTTTTTTTTTTTTCCAATTTGGTCTCACTTTAAGTGTCAGCTCTCCATCTTTGGGGTGATTTCTGTTAACTCACCAGGTATTTTCCGCAGCATGTGGTACACGCAGCTAAATAATGAATGTGGAAATTACCTTGCATCTGAGTTTGCTGCGAATGGGGTAGATATTCCTGGGTGCAGTGCTCCCTCTTGCCTCGGGGAGTACATTCCTCAAATTGAAATTGGTTTAGCTGTCACCATTGTATTCCTTATGCAGGAGTTCCAGTGACATAACATTCAGATTGTGCCTGCAGGAAGAAAGCACAATTTAGAAGCAGAGCAATGCTAAGCCTCTTACTTTTCCCCCCTCCTATTTATTTTGTGTCTTCATACTTGCCAGTCAGTAGGCAATGGATGGTGAGAGGGATGTAAGTGGAAAGAGTTCAGGAGTAAGGCAGTCTGGTGATGTGGTGTGTCCTCTCCTTAAAGTGCCTTTTGTGTGATCTTCCTCTGTGCTTCAAGACCAGATATCCAGATGTTCAACAGCTGGATTTGAAGGACAGATTTTTCCAGAAAAACCTCCAATCCCATTTAACCATAACTAAAGCTGGTTAAATTGGAAAGAAGTGCAGACTTTTATCAGCGATTAAAATGCAGAAGTTTGTTTTCTGTACAACGTACAGAGCACAGAAGTAATTGCAGGTGTTGTTCCGCAAACACAACGTGAGAAGTTGACCAAGAGTCGGGTGTTCACACCCACCCTTCTGCTTCCCTTCGTGCCTCGTCGAGTTGGGTTTCTCTGGATGCCCTTTCTCTTGCAGCAGAGCTTTGCAACTGCAAGTAATTCCCTCGCAAGTGTCTGAACCTAATTATGCTGACAGCTGAGAACACGTCAAAAATATTCTGCAAATTGCCTTTTTATTTTGGTGTCCTAACTGGAGGGATGTCTGTGAGTGTTGGTTTTCTCATCAGTGCGGTACAGCGTGCATGTCATTTTTCTTTTATATTCGAGTGTTTATTGTAGGGATTTTGTTAGTGGCTTTTGAGTAATACCATTAATATTGGAAGTGTGTTAAATAATTTCTCTTTACAGATCAAATGAGCTGAATGGATATGAAACACAAACCGAATTAATTAGGCATGGTTTTTCTCCTTTCTAGTGAACAAACACAAACCCTGGATCGAGACGTCGTACCATGGAATCATAACGGAAAACAACGACACTGTGATTCTGGACCCTCCCCTGGTCGCTTTGGATAAGGATGCACCTGTTCCCTTTGCAGGTAGGAATATGCACGAGCAGCAGCAGCTGAGCCTATGGATTGCATTTGGAATTTATTGGCATTTGTAAGGAAGGGGTTTCCAGTGTGGTTGGAAGGACACGTGTAAAGGCTGTGTTTGAGTACTCAGGACCTGACTGTTGGCCCACAAATCCTGAAATGAGGTGTTTCCTACACTGAATTTGTTGTGAAGCAGAACAGAATAAACAGAATAATACAGCAGGCACCCACTAGCAACATGTTTTAATGAAAACACAATAATTATACAGTTACATTTGAATTTGCTTTTATAGGAATGAATCATTGCAGTTGCCTAAAGTAATAATACATAATTAATTTTGTTCAGCAGTAACAGCCCCTGCTTTCTCTCTTCCTGTTCTGCTCCCTGGCTACGGACAAACTGTGTGACAAATATTTAAAGTTGCTCAAATCATATCTTACTGTGTAAGTACTTTATAACTGTCAAGAGCCGGACAGAAAATTTAATGGAGTTTTGGAATATTTTTGCTCGGTTTGCGGTGTGGTAGATTTATGTCATATACGAGTTTTCATTTGTATTAAGTGTATTTTTCCTGACTCTTTTTCTGTCCTGAGTCCCTTAAGAAGAATATGGGACTCGTGCATGTCAAGCAAGTTTTCTCTTAAATTCCCTCTTTCGTTAAAAATACTTTTTGAAGGAAGGGGAGGATAGTAAAGCTTGGTAGCTGCTCTGAAGAGCCTAAGATGGTGCAGTTGTTAAAAAGATGATACTGCTTAAGAACATGCACCTTTTCTAAGGAAAGGAGCGGGTAAAGGTGAGGATCCTTGTTCTCATGGAGTTGTCGTGTTCAGGAAGCAGAAGTACGAGTGCTTGTCCCAAACAGCATTTTACAGCATCCTGAAAGAATTGTTCCCAGTCACTTTTCCCCAAAGCTTGTATGGCATCAACTCCTACCCTGCCAAACAGGGGTCACAAATGGTCTTCATATATTGAACCCCACTTTAATGTCAAGATTTGTTTGTCGCTCGTGGTGGCCAGTCATTCTTGGTTGCACAAAGATCAATTCCTAGTGAAAAGATGTCCTTTTCATTTTTTTCCTTTTTTGATTCTTCTGTTACTGCGGGTGTTCCATTTTATATTTGTTTTTTTTGCTTGGGAATTTGTTAGCCTAATTATTTTCTTCTGCTTTTGCATTGGCAGAATCAACACGTTTTTCATTAAATAGCGATTTACTTTTCATGTAGAAAACCATCCTTTGAAATACTGAACTCACACAGACAGGCTGGCTTTTGTGATAAAGGCTGCATTAGACAGTAGGTTTAATTTAGCTTCTCCATTTATTGAAGTATTTATACTGGGAGAAGTGTCTGCTTCTTATGAGGGAAAATGCTTTTTGTGTATTCCCTGACATTAATAGTTCATTTCCTGATCATATTTGGCCTCATGATCTGCAGTCCAGGCAGAATATTATAGTACTGATTGAACCCTTCATTCCCTTGAAGGGCCTGCATTCCCTATGGTTTTGGAAAAACCTCTGTGCCTTGTTTTAAAAAACTCTTGCCTTTTTAATTTGTCAGAGGAACTTACTATTTCTGTTGTAATTTTTGCTTTAATACCATGTACTTTTATTTGGTTTCATAAATCATTACTTTATTAAGGGTTTTTATGGAAAATTCAGTGTGCATCATGTATTTAGTAGGAGCAAACTGAAACAGATACAACTACAACATTAGCCATATTTAGTAGCTGTACATTTAATAGTGTGGTAATGCGGAATATCTTTTATGACCATATTTTGTTTAAATGTGAAAATTTAGGGTGTATAATATCTCAGTCTTCAGTTGTAACAGAGAATCAGAGCTCCAACAGTTCCTTTCTCATCAGCCTGTTCATATTTTCAGTGTTTTGTGCAACTATTGGAGAAGAAAAAGGTACAGTGTTTGGAAAGTTTTCCACGGTTGGTGGGTGGTTGTTTTTTTAATGGGCCCAGATTCCAGAATATATCAGGGCAGTTTCTGATCTGTGCTGAAATGTCTGCTGAGATCTCCTTGAGCAAACTGTAGGAAGACTAAATTTCTGTGGTTTCTTCGTCTGCAACAAGCACTGCAATAGTTTACAGGCAGATCGTTGGCTGTTCCATCAATATTTGTGATACCTTATAGAAACAGACCTTTGTTTCAGTAGTACCAGGGTGCATTTGACTTTAAACACATGCACAAAACCTATTGACAGAAGAGCCCCTCCAACAAACCAAAACAAACCCCAAATCTCAAACCAAACAAGAGACAACAGCCCAGCTGCCATATATCCGCTCACTCTGCAGGTGGGTGTGAGTTCTGTAGGGCCAGAACTGACCCCAAACAGGAGAGTTCTGTAGGACCAGAACTGACCCCAAACAGGAGAGTTCTGTAGGACCAGAACTGAACCCAAACAGGAGAGTTCTGTAGGACCAGAGCTGACCCAAACAGGAGAGTTCTGTAGGACCAGAACTGAACCCAAACAGGAGAGTTCTGTAGGACCAGAGCTGACCCAAACCAGGAGGCACAGCGTCAGTTACCCTCTGTGCAGGGCACGCCTGCACAGAGACATGGCTGGGTGTTACGGGAACAGTGAAATCCTCCTCCTTTTCTTTCTGCCTTCCCTTTGAAGTGCTCCTCTTCCATCAGTGACAGGTTCAGGGAAGTTTACAGGAGTTATCACTGTGGCAGGTCATGGTAGGGGAAATGCCTATCTATTTAACACATTTGTCTACTTAATTTGTACTTATTTATTCCATATTTATATGTTGCTAGTGAGGATGTAGTTCGTTTGGACATGAGCTTACCCTGTGGAAGGAAGGGTCAGTAGTCCTTGTGTGTGCACCCTGCTCCTGCTGCTTGCCCTGGTGCACGGGTGCTTTATGTATTTCATGTTTTTCAGCTGAGCAGATAATTTTTCGCCAGACAGCTGCTTTGTTACTAAGCAGAACTAAGCTATTGAGAGGCATTTGCTATTCGGTGATTCTTACCTGCCCTTTGTGCTTTGGTTTGTTTTTTGTGCCCATTTTCATGTGCTCATTTTTTTAGCTGAAATGTTACTTGTGGCACAGGCCTACTCCAAACTGCAAATGGTGTTTTTGTTTTCACTTATGGAAACTTTCACATTTTTCCTAAGACCTCTGCCTTTTTTCATCACCATGGCTACTAAGGTAAGTCTGTCAACCCTTTCTAGGAGTCACACATTATGGTGCATGTCAAACTTCAGTGGTCAAAGAGAAAATTACTGTAATCTGCCCTTTTTTTTCACCTCTATCCAATGTTTAACATCAAGGGTGATGACAGGAGAAAAAGGAATCTTCTGTGCACTCACCCTCCCAACAGGTCTGTGTTTCCAGGAAGGGCTAAGGAGAGACTAACAGGACCAAATGTGCCTGTGAAAATGCTGGCTGTCAAAAGTGATCAGCATTTTTCATAACTGGAGCATGAAGACTTTGACAAGATTGCCGTGAACGGCTTTTGGTGTCTCTTTATCTTACGAATTTATTGTGAATAATTGAAGTATATGTAAAGTCCTGGTTCCTAAAATTATCACGATATAAGCATACCTCACTTTCTCTTTTTTATGCTATCGTATTTTTTCGTCTCCTAGTTTTGAAGGAAAGCTTGGAAATATCAGTATAAGCTTGTAAGTGTGAGAAGTTTCAGGATCAGCAGTTCTCCATATTTCAGTTTTTCAAGTCCTGGCCCAAAAAGGATTTTCACAGACTGGTGTTGAAATACAACTGACCTTTAAAACAACTAAACTCAGTGTGGCAGCCTGGAGCCTTTTGCAGGGTATCAGAGACATTTCCTGACCCTCCTCCCCTCCCCTTGGCCAAAAAATACCCCCCTAAAAAATAAACCCCTACAAAACCCACAAAGAAACCGTAAGCACTGCATAGGTGAGTGTGGACTTAGCTCATGTAAGGACATCCATGGGATCAATCTCTCTTAAAAAAAATCTAATAAAATGTACCCAAAAGAAGGAATGTCACTTTAATTCAGTTTGCACTGACTGGCACAGTCAGCCATGCAACAGTCAGCTCCCTTTCTGGTGGCGAGGCTGGTAACCACTTCCAGGATTTGACTTTCAGGCTTGGGGGTAGTTTGGCTAGAAACAAGGTGGGATCTGCTGAATCAGTGGGACAGGATTCTGTCCCTCACAAAATGCTGTGAGGTTATGGAAGGCTTTTGGAAAAGACATCTACGTGCTTTCCAATAACAGTAAGCACGTTTGATCAGCAATGCTATGCAAAAAGAGATGTGAAAGGAACTTCAGGATGTTGTCAGCCCATCCTCCTGCCCGAGGCAGGACCCTTGTCATTCCTGAGAAACAGTGTCCTGTCCTAATCTCACAGAGCTGTAGTGGCAGAGATGCAACGGCTTCCCAGGGCGATCTGTTGCACACTTCACCATCCTCCTGGTTTTTCAGGGAGCTTGGTCTGAACTTTCTGTGCAGTGGTTTTAGCCCATTAGTTTTAGTCCTTTCCACAGTGCCTCGGCAGAGCAGATTATTCCCACTGTTCTTGTGCAGAAGCCTTTTATGTTACTCCCTAAAAGCTCTGTGAGCATCAAACAGCCCGGGGTGGAGGGGGTTTCCGCTGTCTGTGGTGTTACCTGAAGCACAGAAACAGGAGGTGACGTTCAGAGCAGTGAGATGATGGAGGCCCCTTCTCACCCTGGAAGAGAAGAGCCAAACTTGTCCCCGTGTCCCCGTTCCTGGGCTGATAAAGTCACATTTGAGTGCCTTGTGTCACAGCGAGGCTGAGCTGGGTAATTGTACCAGGGTGAGCTGGGCCCGTTGCATCTTCAGCCACTTTTATGCTCGTGATAAATTTATAGAGAGCCTTTCTTAGCAAGATCACAGGTCTGGCTCTCCCCAGACGGGTAATCTGTGTCTCAGAAGCAGTTCCAGGTCACACCTCCTTGGCAGATGGAGTCCCAGGCTCTGAGTATATTTTGGCTGTGCTAAAAGCACTGTAAAGAATAAGGAGACAATAAAACCAGCCAGGAAGGATGCCTGAATATTCACTGAACTACAAGCTGCGGCCACAAACTCTCCAAATCTTCTTTGTTATTTTAGCAGTTCAGAGGAGTGTGTATTCTCAGCTGCACCACAGCAAAGCCAGGAGTTGTCAGCCCACTTACACCCAGGGGCTGAACACAAAATCCCCTTTCTCTGCTTCACACTGTGGAGCTGTCCAGCCTCCTTGTTTGTGTTTGTATTGATAAGCAGTGGCATCAATAACAGCAACCATCCTTTTGGTACAACATGAAAAGTACAGACGTTATTTTACAATTGTCATTCTGAATGTTATCATTGCTACTCACTGTCAGCCAGACTTAGAACACGAGTCAGTTTAGGATGCCCAGAATTCATTGGTGTTAAATATTTCTCTGTGAAAATGAGGCATGATCAAAAAATATGAAGTGCAGGCAAAGCCATGGAGTGTTGCAGTTGTTTATAACAATTTTTTAATGATTTTTAATTTCGATCTTTGAAGCTTACATTTATTACTGTTGCTTAATTAGTTAAGACTTTAGCCTTCAAAGGCAAAAAACCGATTTCTTTGTGGGGATCCTAATCCGAGGTAAAAGAAAAAGATTGGTAATAGCACAATTAATTCTGGAGATGCTGTTTTTGACTTAAGGGATGCTGCTCATCATGGTAAAGTTAGGAGTGATGAACATGCTCAGGTTTCAGATTCAGAATGCACCAAAAACCAATCACTCTCCCGGTGACCTCTGTCAGTCCCTGAAGCACAGAGATGAGCGGTTTGAGGGCTTTGGGGTCTGGTTATTTTTTGTGATTGCCTTTCTTAGTCGTTTTTACAGCTGTGAAACAATAGCAGGTGACATCAGTGCCTCCCAAGAAGACTGAAGGGTCAAGGACTGGGGCTGCTGTGGTGGAGCTTTTAGTGGCTGCTGAGTGGTCTGACACTGCAGGAGGAAGGGGCTGGGGAGAAAATGAGAATTAAATGCATGAGAGTGAATGCAAGTTCCTCCTGACAGATAAAACCAATAATGAATGGGAGCGCTGGGATACTTTATTACACCTAAATATGCTAAATTACTTGAAGCTAGAAAGAGGCAAGGAAAATAACCAACTAATTCCAGTCTGATGATATCCCCTTGGACTTTTAAAACTACTTATGGAAAATACTGAATTGAAATACATTTGAACTGTTTTTGAGTAGTTTTCTTTATGTGCAAGACTTGATCTTTAGAAAAATGGGGCAGGATATTACAGTGGATTGCAACCCTACACAACAGGACAGGGACAGAATCTGGCATTTTATAATCCTGAAGCGTGCTAAATAACCATTGAAGTAAAAAACTGTTGAGTTAAAACAGGTTATCACCGAAGTTGCCAGGAAAATAGTGAGAGTTGTTAAACTTCCAGGCTATTCAGAACACAAGAGAGAAACCTGAGTGGGCAGCACTTGAATTGCTAAGCTTGTAGGTCCAAAACTTTGTAGCTGCTGTTACGCTCTGAAGATGGATGTAGATTTTGTGTCACACTCCTTTGAAGCTAATGAAGCCTTGCTGTGTGAGAGCCATTGCTTATAATTAAAAACTACACTGTGAACAATGTCCCTGAACCTGCAGCTGAAATGTGAAGTCATTTATTTCGATGAACTATAGCCATTACCTATTTATTTTCAACAAAATATTTTAAAAGCTGCAGAAAGTAATTTATTTTCTTCAGGTACTATTTTAACTTTTTTTTTTTTTCTGCAATGAAACATTTTAGTGTGAATTGAGACTGTAACTTGGTTTTGAGATGAAATTTTTGCTATGGAGTTAGACGTGGTTTCTACACTTTTTAGACATTCTCTAAAATCAGAGATGGTTCCTCAAGGATTTCGAATTCTGAAAGTCACAGGGACAGCATAGGAAACACATCTGTTTGGGGATGAAAAGGATGAGGAATAGTTCTCTTATTATGGTTTGAGTGATACATGGAGGGTTACCTGAGGTTTGAACGGGCTCATTTATTAAAATAAGCGTGAGCAGGTGAAAAATGTAAAAGTGCTGTAGTTATCCCTCATCATTAAGGTTGCAGTGGAAATCAGAACTCCTTAAGTTTTTACAATTTCAGGTAGAAATGAACGTTTTCTAACATGTATTGATATAAATGAAATTATTTAAAAAGCTGTGCTAGCAAGCATAACTCCAAGGCATGAAGATTTACAGGGAGCCAGTTGAAGCAAACAAGAACGATACCCCTGGGACATTTTCTCTTGTTGTGTAGTTTGATTCTCTTCAGTATTTGATATTCAAGAAGCGGTAAACTTGAGCTGCTCGCTTTTGTTCTCCGGTGTGTGTGAACCTGAGAATCCAAAATCTGCACCCATCTTTACCCCAGTGCTGCAAGCACAGGAGGGACTCTCAGAGGGAGGGCCGAAAGAGCATATGAGGACTCAAAGGAAGGAATAAACTGAGTCAAATAATGCAAATTCCTCTCTAATATCTCTCTTCACACTTTCATTCCTGACGTCCACCCATTAATTCAGTTGCATCTCTCTCCTTTACATAAATATTTCCGTTCTTGTGTGGGTTCCTGTGTTGTCATGCTTTTAGGTGAATGATGATGGAAATCAAAAAGGACTGCTTGTACAAGCATGAAGCATTCTTTCTACAGACTTAGGAAAATAATTTGTAATACCAGGAAGTGTTAGTAATGTGACAAGTGGAATTGGAATGTTCACCACTTAAAAGTTTACTGCAACAAAATTGGCACTGCAGGATTCCAGCTTGCTTTAACAATAAAATCAAAAGGCTTTAAAATGGGTTCCTCAGAATGGAACTACTTGAGTTAATGTAGAGCAGCAGGGACATGTCACTTGCTCGTAATGGTTTCTAAATATTGAAAACATTTTAAAAGAACAGCCTGAATAGGTAATTATTTATTCTTTAGAGCTCCTTGTGCTTACTGGTCAACAATTCTCTTGCAGAAAGAATAGATAAGAACCCCCACTTCTCTTTAAACCTGCTTCTTTCCACTCAGCTGAAAAAAAATTATTTTTCTGGACAAGAACAAACACTCCAAATAGCCTGAAAGTGCTGTTGATCCCTTTGCTTGCTAGGGCCACCTAAAAAATGCATGTGATGCTACTTTTATGAAAGAAAAAAGGGAAGGAGAATATAAAGAATTCAAACTCTGGACAGGTGCTTTAGGTCATCGATCTTCTGGTCAGCTCTCCTGTTTCTGGCTGTGTGAAATGGATCAAACCAATTTGTTCTCCTGGCCTGTGGCTTCCTCCACTGTCCTTTTTCCCGTGTGTTTGGATTATAAAGAAACCTCTCCCAAGTGCTTTTGTGTGAGTGCCTGTGGAGCACTGAGCGTCTCGGAGTGCAGCCCCGGCACAGGGAGGATCTGCTGTTCTCAGCTGTTCCTGTTCCATTGGTGATGTGGGTGTGTTCACAGGGATGCAGCAGTGGGACTGTGAGGATGCTGAACCCGAGTTAATCCTGCTGGAGACGCATCAGCGGGGTCACAGCTCTGTCTGTGTCCCCCCTGCTCCAGGCAGAGGCGTTGCTGGGGCACAGACACGAGCAAAGAGTATTGGCAAACAGTGGAGTGCAGAAGAGAGAGGGGAACTGGATTGTCTAGGCATTTTTAAGGTTGTTAGTTCTCAAAATTAACAATAATTCTTCGAGGGTTTAGTCTTGGGGGTTGTGCTTTGTGAAGAAGAAACAAAATGTGACCTTCAACAAAAACATGGAATATGCTAGATGTGCTTATCATTGAGTAGATCTGTGTTCGGCTTTGGCCATTCTAGATTTATCAAGGAATAAAATACCCCATTATTTAAGATGAAAACACAAGACATGGCCTAAAGAGCCGAGTGTTCTCTGAATCATGAAACGTGTGCCGAGGGATGCCACAGGGATGTTGTGAATGGTGCTGGTCCCACTGAGTGCAGTGAGGCTGCAAGGAGGCTTCCCTGTCCTGTGTAATCTTGGTTTTTGTACGGGAGAGATGCTTTTATTGCAAAGTAAATAATTTCTGAAAATTATCCTTTATTTTTTATATAAACTATCCACTCTCAACTTCTATGGCTGCGTACAATACGCACAGAAACGGAGGTCTACAAAACATTAGCTAGAAATAAAAATTGTTAATACCAGTGGTTTGACATTACATGACTGCTAGGCCATGAATGTTCTTTATGTGCCTGAGGCTCATCTGAAAATCAGAGGAAAGCGGACTGAAGGTATTTGGCAGCAGAGTGGCTCCTAGGGCTGACTCTTCTGGCAAAGTGACCCCCTGTGCTGAGTGACCACCCTGGCGGGGGCTCATGGCCTCGCTGCGTTCTCCTGTGCAGAATCTCTTGACCTCATCACAGAACAGGCACCAAAGGCCACGTGCCTCTTGTGAACCTTGGCCTTTTATCACAGGGAAATACTCTTTTATTTGTCATTATCCCCGTGTTTCTGTAGGGTATTAAAAAGGAGACACGAATATCAGAGCTCTCAGTAACTGTAAATATGGCAGCTTATGATACATGTAATTAATACAGTTAATGATTTATTAATTAATACAGTGCTGAAATAGTTCAACTGCAGTCTTTAAATAAATAGTTGAATACCACTTTAAGAGGAATACGTATTACCTGCACTTGATTCATTTGGGGACTTTGTCAGTGGAACTTAATGTTCTGGTTAACTGTGGTTGTGAGCAGATTTTTGGAGGAGAGGTTGTGAGACTGCTGGGGGCTCAAACCTGTCATGCTGTTGGACATCTGTCTTTGTTTCAGGTTAATTGCAATATATTAATTTACTCTTGATTTTAAAGAGCTTTTTAAAAGAAAGATTTTATTACCAGATATAACAGAGTTTTTGCTGCACATGATATCCCTTCTGGCCTTTCTGTATTTATTGATCCTGTTGTGGCTTAGCCAGCAGGCAGCCAAACACCACACAGCTCCCCCTCACCCCCCCACCTCGGCGGGACTGGGGAGAGAGGCAGGGAAAAAACGCAGAATTTGTAGGTTGACATAACGACAGTTCAAAAAACAGAAAAGGAAGGGGAAATAATAACGGGATTAGAATATCAAATGATGCCCAGTGCTCTCCACTCCCTGGCTAATGCTGGTTCACGGCAGCAGCCCTGGCCACCTTTCTCCCAGTTTGTCCTCTGATATCCTCTGTGGAATGTCCCTCTGGCCAGTTGGGCTCGGCTGGGGCTCCTCCCAGCTTCTTTCTGTGCCAGTGATGCGCTGCTCTGAGGAAAGATGAACTATCCCTCTGTGCCTGGTGCCACGTTAAAGAGGATAAACGTTCCCTTTGAAAGGTGTCACACTGCAGTGACACCCAGATGTCACCTGAGCGCCCCTTGGTCTGGAGTACTGGTTAAAAATGTCATCTCAAATTGTACCAGTGAATTTAACCATAGCACTTAAGGAACCTTCCTGAGTTACACGTGCCAAAGTTCCAAAGCATGGGAATCTGCACGCTGGCTAGGAGAGGACCAAATCGAAATTATTTTTAATTGAAAAAACAGTCCCAAGCTGAAAGAATGCTGCAGTCAGAGATGTCTGACCTTATTCCAGCTGACTGGAGAATATCTCAGCATCTTCACTGGTTGGGTTCTTCGCCAGTGACACCAGACTGGCACAAAGCAGTTTTGTTCAGTGATCTGGAAACAACCTCTCCGTTTATAAATGAAGTCCAATGCTTCTGTATTAAATGGACCAAGTCTTTACATTATTTCAGTTGTTGTCTGATGGCAGGGTGGCTCTTGTTTCTCAGACTGAAAAGCAGTGTAGAAAGGACAGTGGAGGCAACAGTAGATTTCTTTTTTTGGTTTGTTGCCTCCATCACGGTGGGGAGGAGGCGAACATAAGCACAGTGGAGTTCAGAATGTTTTGAGAAAACAATGTATCGTGGTAGCTATGAAGCAGAGGCAGGTATGTTGTAGGCATTTATGATGCACATTATTTTAAAACTTCTGTGCTGTAATAGCAGCTTTTGGGCAAAACCGACCAGCGTGTGCATTTGGTATCCACACAAACACTTGCCTCACCCTGGTTTTGTAACAAAGTGTTTGACATCGTGGGTCAGTTTCCCCCACTTACAGCATTGTCTCTTACGTGAAGTTTAGAAAATTATACAAAGATTGAGAGAAAAAGAACTGGTTCTTGGAAGTGATTGGTTTTTAGTTACTTCACTGTGGCTCCAGTTAGTTGGTGTGCAATTACCATGTTGATATAAACAGACTGCAAAACAAACTTACGTTACCTTTAAAAATGTAATTTTTTAATTTCTAGGTTTTTTTTCTTTTTTTAAAAAAAATCATGATGTACTCTAACTTACTTGCCCTTTATATAAAGTTTAAAAGAACAGAAAAATAATTGGGATTAACAAGTGAGAGCAATTGCCATCCTATTATGGGAATTCATCTTCATAAAAAACTGTATTTAAATTCAACTGATTTCCTTTAAAATTATTTAATTAATTAAATTTAAATTTAGTTCAAGCATTTAGAATTAACTTATTCCTGTCACATGACAAAGAAATTTAAGTAACCGTGATTCTGCAGCAGTGGATACAATTACCACAACATGCCAGGCCTGGTGTGTTTTGCTGTTGCTGAAAAGTTTTCAAGTCAGGTGGGTCCCTTTTTAACCAGCTGCTCAAAAAATTTCTGAAAGGCTCATTGGTACTCGATTGATTTGTTAGTGCCTGTGACAGATTTAATGGATATTTCTGACAAGGCTTCTGCTCCTTACTGCTGCCTGCCTTGGAGAGCTTCCAGGTGTGCTAATGAAAAAAGTCATGAATGAAGGCAGGAACAGCGAGCGTTGCATTCGGCGTGGAATCCAGAGTACAGGAATTAAATTCAATATAGCACTGTAATTAATAGGCGTGCTGGAATTGAAAGGATGACAGCAACTTAACAGCAGCTTTTAGATGCTTTTGGACTAGAATACATTATTTAGGACAGCAAAGCTTCTGCATCTCAACTGGCAGCTTCCCTGGCGCAGAGAGCTGTGGTTCTGCACGGCCTCTTCTCCCAGGGCTTCACCTCTGCAGCGTTTCACTGCAGCTGGACAGAGCACAGGGCGCAATTCTGCAGCTCTGTTGGCTCAGGTGGATGTTTGCCCATTTCTGCTACTTCAGTGCTGTCCCTGTGTGTGGAACTGGCTGTTGTGTGGGAGCCGCCTGCTGGAACAGCAGCATGAAAGGCAGTGGGAAGCATGGGCACTGAAAGAGAAATCACGTGCAATGGAAGAGAACTCATGTGCAATGAAAAGCCCCATACGCTTTGTATAAAATTTTTGATTAAAAAGTCCTTCCTTGAGGTAATTTGCCCCAGCTGTTGCCATCTGTCAGCTTTCCAGTGCCCTTTATAAAACCGCCGGTGCTGGTCTCGGTGCGTCTCTCTGGGGGTGCTGCTGTAGGACGTGCCACACGTATGGCAGATCATCAGCGGCACCGTGGGAGCCGCAGGTGCCGGGTGTGGGGCTGAGCACGCAGCTGATGGCCTGGAAACGAACCAGTCCTGTGCTTTAATCTGCAAGACTGAAGCAGCAGGCCCTGCCTGCCGTTCACTGCGAGGTGCCTTTCTGTGCTGCGTGTGGAAGCACAGCAGGAAAACCACAGCTTCCTCCAGAGTCCCCACGGAATCCGTTCGCTTGGTGCGGCTTTACATACAGGTAGAAGTTAATTCGGTTAGAACTTCTCTTGCGAATGACTGTGGCTTTGTTGAGCAGAATTAGATAGAGAAGTAAACCCCCTTGCGCTGATTTAAGTTTTTTTATTTCAATGCCACATTATCTTCATAGAAGACAGGGAATGAACACTCGGGGACGAACACTTCCTCATGTGTCTGTCCTGATGCTGTGACTGCAGGTGTAGAGGTGGTGGCCTGACTTCCTGAGAGGTGAAAAATAAAAAAAGGACAGTTTTTTAGGACAGCGAGAGAATTTTTAGAGTAAAAAATCTAAATAACTCTGAAAATGTGTTTAAAGGTTGTGAATGAATCCTTAAGTCAGAATGCTACAGACATCTTAAAAAAACACGTTGTTAGTTCTTTTGCCATGTCTTAAGCTGACTCAGCACATGCTGAGGTTTGAAACAGCAGTGGAGAAGGGGCTTTGGATAAACGGGGGAGGCATCTGGAGCCATAGGCTGGGTGCATTTAGGGGTTTGCAGCAGTCACGTTCTGGAAGCACGGCACTGCCATGACGCAGCTAAGGTAGTGCTTAAATTTGCACTGTCATTAAACTTAATCTGAATTTTCAGTAGCATTTTGCCCGCAGTGCAATTTCTGTATGAATTGGCCTGCGACCCAGAATGAGGGACTGAAGTACAGCTGCTTTGCTGAAATAACATACATTGTTTAAATTAACACAACTTTCTAGGAGTTTTGGAAACTGCTGTACTGAAGATGAAGTTAGTTCTTACCCCCAGCCTTGAAACTGACTCTTCATTGTAGAACATACTGACTTATCTTTAGATTGCAAGTTTAAATCGTACATAAATAACGTCAACCTTATTAGTTCATTCTGGGATACTTTTATCATGAAAGTGGGAGCTTTTGAACTCCGTTCCTATCATAAAGATGTAAAAATCCAAACATCAGACGAGAAGTGAACGTAGATTTAAAAAATGAAAGTTCGGCTTCGTTTAAAAAGAGAAAGCTGAGTCATTGTGTTTCCTAAAACTAATGGGAAGAGATTTAAGGTGCTGAAATAAGCTGTACTGATGTTGGCTTATAATTAATTTTTGAGATTGGTGAGTCAGTAGATAAACTGTAGGAAACAGAAGCCTGAATCCACAGAAGGAGAGACATGCTGAGCATTTCAGGAAGTTCTGTGCATGCTGCAGTCGTGACAGTCATGCTGAGTTTGTCTTCATCCCAGGAAGTGTTCAGACTCAATAATATTTTGCATGTGAAGAATGAACTGCTATCCTTCACTATGATTTATTGGAATCTCCTTTGGGTTTGTGCTATTGTTTTCTGCTTTCTGAGTGCACCAAAGCTGCTTTGATTGTGCTGGCTCTTTAGTTTACACTTGAGTAAAACCAGGCTTTTTAGGAGGTTTGCACTGGTCAGAATGGATCCATTTTTTATCAGGCAACCAAAATAAGTAACTTACCACACTTCAGGAGGGTTCAGAGCACAAAACTAGGGCATGGGAATTAATATTTCAGTATTCTGCTCTTAAGGCCTACGTGCTGTTTCGCTGATGACAATGGAAACAACTGACAAAAGGAGTGAGAGAGAGGAGCCTTCCCTTTCTTCCATTAGTTGTCAGCAAATACCTGAGTGGACTAAGAAAGGCTGTGATCTGATAGCTTGTGTTTCCACCTCACCTGGCAGCCACTTTTCCCGTACACTCAGTTTATTTTGGTCCTATTTAAGAATTACAAATTAGTATAATTTCTTCTGTGAGCCAGGGTGTGTGTCTGGAATTGTTCTTAGAAGGAATTAGAGCCCAGAGGACTTCAGACATCAAAATTTAATTCTTTCAGCTGACACAGATTTTGGGCAGTCACTGAAGTGCCCAGGTTGATTACCGTTCATCATTTGGCATCCATCCAGTGACCATCACTGGAGGAATCTGTTGGAATGAATGGCTGTTGTTAACAGAATTGCTGCTGTTCGTGTTCCCGGTACAAACCCGATGGCTGTGATGTATGCAGTCCTTCCTCTTTCGTATTCAACATTCATTTGAACTTTTTCTGCCTTGCGTTTCCTTTTGGTTTGGAAAGGTGGCTTCTCCCATTTTCCAAAAGCACGCTTGCTTCAGTTTCAGGGTCCTGTCCAAGCTGCTCAAAGTACAGGATGTATGTCTGTGCGTATTCCTCTCCATGAAGGAAAAATTCTTAGCGACTTAAAACCATCAGAGTGTTTCACTTTACTTGCTGTGGACATTCAAAAGAGGTCGGGCAGTCCTGAGAGGGAGCTGTTTGCCTCTCATGGCTTATTGCAAATTCTTCAATTGCCTCACTTGATAAGCATTTAATTTTAGATTTCTTGCCATTTTGTTTATCACAGTGTGTACTTGACATAGAACTTAAAGACACAATTCTCATGTGCTGCTGTCTATCAAATTATTCCAGATAATCAGTCCATTAGATCAGGAAAATGCGAACTGCAGTGCTCGGAGTGCTGGGTCTGAGCCCATCCTGCAGGGGACAGAGATTCTCAGCCGTTCATTGTTTGTGCGCTTCAGCAGAGATGCCCAAGAGGTTGTACGCAGAGGCTTTGTCTATTTCTGTCTGTTTCTAAGTGCACTTAATCACAGGCAATGGAAATAGAGTTTTAATTTCATTTGTAGGCTTTTAAAGTTAAATGGAGGTTGGCTTTTCTGTTGTGCCACAGATAGATGTGTGTGTATGTATGGTCTGGTTCCTGTCTTTTTGATTTTTCTATTTCTCTTGCCACACAGTACTGCAACTGTCACAGGATTTCTGATCCAGTAATGATCTCATCACTGGCATCAGAACCTTTGACTTGCACTGACACACGTCTGAAGAGGATTACTCATGTCAGGGCTGCACCTATTGGCAGTTTCTGCTTTCTGTTGCTTCCTTGCTCTGAGTGTTTTTCAGAAAGGAAAAATAAAAAGCTTTTCATGAAGACACTCTATTTATTCTTGGCATTGGAATAGTCCAGAGGCCATTTGTGCACTTAATAGATTAGCTCTGGTTTATTAAGGGAATGGACCCGATCAGTTTGAAATGATAATAAGTCAGATTTTCATCTACAGCGAGTTATTACTGCTCTGCCAGAAGACTGAAGGCAGTGTGAGTCTGGCCCAATGAGACCACGTGGGTCTGGCCCAACAATTTTTTCTTCTTCACTCTCTCTTCTAATCAGGAAAGTAGTTTTGTTTTAAAAAGCGCTTTTGAAGGTATTTCCAATAGTCAAAAATTTATTTAATGGTTTCGTATTTACTATACAATTGACAAGAATAACAGGCTACATTTTGTGATGTCAGGGAATCCTTTTTTTTTCAGAGACAAGGGTAGGAAATGTGTATTTTTAAATTTATTTTTGTTAATAGATCTGATTGCTTGAAAGAGTGGACAGCTGCAGTAGCTCAGTTCTGGGGCTGATTTAAATAATGTGTCTCTTGGTTTCCAAGGGGAAGCAATTGCTTCCTTGCTAAATAAAACAGTTTCCATGTTTTAGACACTAATGAGGAAAACCCAATAATGATAAAATATGTCAGTGTTCATTTTGGGTCTGTGTGAAGTGTGTGACACAAAACAGTGCTGTTTGGGGAAAGCTGACCATCCCACCTGCTACTGAGAAACAGAAACAGCCAAAAATTCCATCTGAGCCAAAACTCCCAAGCGCCTTCCCTCCCTCTCTGGTTTCTTGGAATAGCACTTTTATTTCATAATTATGGCCATGTTATCGTAGCAAATAAATGACTGTTAGATCTGCAAATATCAAAAGTGTAATGGATTTCAAATTATACATACAGAATTAAATATTAAAGAGTTGTTTGAACCTACTGCTCTGTTAATGATGACTCAAGCCCTGGATCTGGTTTTCATTTCTTCCAGTGAAATGCTGACAGCAGTTCCTTGGCTTTTTTCCCAGTCTCCCCTATAAAAATGGTATATTTCTAACGCATAACCTTCTTCCTGTGCTCAGCAAATAGGGACTAACTTTCCTGATGGACCTTATCTTCCTAATTTCTAGCCCTTGAAGAACTGCAAAATTGGCTATCAAACAAAATCCAGTTACCTATAAAGCAAAATGAATCAACTGCTGCAGAAAAACAGCCAATCTTTATCACTGCCAGGAGACCAGGATCTTCAGTGTGGCTGAAAATGATCAAAAATAACAGTAAAAGACAAATAACCTTTTTTTTTTTTTTCCCTCCCCACACTGTTTTCTTCTCTGTTAACATCATGACTAATTACTAATTTTAAGTGTGCAACCATCTGCTGCAGCCAGCAGTAATATCCAGGAAAGCCTGTGCTGGGATGTGCATCAGGATGAGCAGCAACTGCACGTCCTGGGAATCGTGGACACCGTAAATTAAACAGGTCTGGTTTGGAAGTTCATTGTTCACCACAAACCAGCAGTTCAGTGCTTAGCTCAGCCCTCTGGGGGACACAGGGACAGAGTTCCCAGCTCTTCCCAAAGGCTCAGCTCGTACACAAAGTTCATTTGCACCTCAGAGTCCTCAAAGACGCCTGGGCCTGACATTTGCAGACGGGGTAGAGGCCCTTCCCTGCTGCTAAGGATTTACCCCAGGGGTTGAGGAATTGCTTTGGGTATAAGCTCAAGACTACAGTACCAAAGTTCCTAAGGGAATGAGAACGAATATTTATTCCAAGGTGTGAAAACCGAGGAGGAACAGGAGAACGAGGTCCTGTAGAGCAGGTGTTTTGCCAGGTTTGGGATGGGGTCACGAAAGTGCTGCTTTTTTTTTTCCTTTTACAATTATCTTCTGTAGACCTATTGAGCCAGCTGTGAGGGATTGCTCACGAGTCAAATAGTCCTTTACACATATCCTGGGATGGTTCTGTGGCAGTTGGACTCCTGTTAGGGAATCAGGAGCTGTCAATTTAACGAGAGCGTCTCTGTCACAGCCCTGAAGAAGCTCTGTGTTTGCACAGTGTGGATGCCATGCCCGTGCTGGTTCTATCTGTTGGATTCTTCTCGGTGCTGACTCCAAGTGCACTGATGTTTGCTGGCGCTTTCGGTGGTGCCGATGACCCTTGTCAGTCCAACAGGCAGTGATTTTGGAAGCACTGTCCCTCGCCGCTCTCAGGCTGAGAACCCCCTTAGTCCTGGGTACAGAAGAGAGGCAGGGTTTTCCTGGAGAGCAGGGGTTTGTGCCCGGGGCACTCGAGGAGGCACCAATGACCCAGTGCAGGGAGGGGACCTGTCCTAGGCAGGGCTCTGAACATCGTCAGAGCAAAGTGCAGCAGCCTCTGCTGATGGGCAGCTGCTGCTTTCAGCTTCTCCTCTGTTTCAGCTCTTAAAGGGCTTCACCATTCCCTTTTAGGATGAAAGGCTTCCTGAGTTCCTCATACCGTATTTTTTAATTTCCTTCAGCAGTCCTGCGAACTTGGATGTGAATCTGTCGTGGCCAGGGTGCTTCCTATTCCTCTCCCTGCTTCAAATAACCTCTTTCTATTAGCTATTGTATCATTTCTGCCTGAACACAAAACCACTTATTTGGTTTGTAATGTTCTTTATCTCCCTCAGTTTTCATAAGTATAAAAATATTTCCCCAAGCATTACGAAAAGATTAAAATTCAATTTGAGTGCTGAATTATGCATGGTTTTCAATTTGGCAATACTCTAAGAATTTTTTGTTTCCCAGCTTTTCAGTGTTATGAGAAAACATCTACTATCAAATGTATTTTTAATAGATATTTCCTGGTATTAGATGACACAGTTGACATTTAATCCATTCTATGAAGATGTCTAAATATTTAATTTTACAATTCATAGTGGCCAATCTTTTTGATAAATGGAACGCTTCCATTTATGGCTACAATATGGGGGGAGCAAGCATATAAACAAAATTACTTCCAGAGGGGAGGAAAATCAGCCCAGTTAAGTATTTTACTTAAATGTGCATGGCAATATCTATCAAGCTGCCAACACAAGAAAATAACCATCAGCAGAGTAAAGCCTGAAAAGCATTAATCAAAATTCAGTATGATTAGCATTCTTAATCTGAGTAAGGAGTAGGATCCTGAAGATATCCAGTGCTGCTGGACTTAAGTGAATAATGGATAATAATAAAAGCCTTAGAACAGAGTAGAAGCTTTAAACATCTGGAGTTTTGCTCTACCATTTTTTTTTTCTTTTAGCATCTGAGTTGAAATTACAGATATTTTATATCTCAACTTCATTGTAGGTTGGTCTGTCTTTTTTTAATATTCATGTAGATATATAAATGAATGTTCAGAACAGATTGGAATCACTTTGCTGGGATCAAAAAACACCAAAGCTTAAGATGCTGATTTCTTTGCTTTTCTACTTAGATCTTTGTAGTTCTTTACCTGGAGACCTTTCAGGGGTTGGCAAGGTGAGGTTCCTTGTTTCTTGAAAGGTACTGAGAGGAATTCTTTAAACATACTGCTGTTCTTCCTCTTTTGTTTTAAAGTGACATTTGCACACAGCCAATAAACTTTGTACCTCTATATAATCTTACCTTGACCTTCTCAGGCATGCAGAGAATTAAATGAATTTCACTTACTTGGACTTGGCTCTCCAGGTGCTCTCAGCATTAGCTCTTTATGCGCCTATTTGCTTAAAATGCTTCCAGGAATTATTAGTGTTTAAATGTGTGCGTTCATTCTTGCTATAAATTTGACATAGCAAATTTTATTGACTTTACTGGTTCATAATTTTAGCTTTATGTATAGAATGTGCGAAGCAATGCAGATGGATTTACAACCAAACGCATTCATCTTCATGAAATCTATGGCTGAGGTCCTTAACTGCAGGATATTTCTGAACATTCACATAAATATTTTCATTAAGTAATCAATAGCATTGAGTATTTGTACATAAACCATGTGGATGAGAGATGTCAAAGAGTAAGAGGGATTATAAATCCATTTTGTCAGTTCTCAGAGTATTAAGTGCCTCAATACAAAATAAAGGTGTGGAACTGTGCATCCTTTTAAGAACCGATAAACTCTAGACATGTTTTAGTAATGAGGAAATCATTTTTTGGTTACCGAGTTTAGTTAGAAACCTGCAGGTTTTGACCTACTATTGGTGAATTTATATCACAGCTAATAAGAATTCTTTTAATCAATCAGCTCTTTTATACTTATACAAAAATCATTTTCCCCTGTTGTATTAGCTAAAGGTGTTCTTTTGTAATTGTTTTGTTGTCTAAGTGTCTAAAACATGGAATTAAAAGGTTTGGGGTTGTAGTCCAGTCAAAAATATGCTGGTTGCAAAGGATTTCATAGTTGGCCACAAATGAGCAGGTTATAAAATAATCAGTTACAGTAATCTGTGCAAATGGTACTCTGTTGTTATTGGGAAATAAAATCCAATTCCCATTTTTATACAGTTCTTTCAGAGTTAATGCTTTTCCAGCAGCTACACGAATTAGGAGTTGCTCAGCTGCCTAAGTTATGAGCAAACACCAATGCATAAAAATCCTCCTTGAAACTTGTCTCTGCAATGAATTTGTGGGAGTGGAACCGAAATGAAGTCAAAAGCAGGTGAGAGGACTGTTATCACTGTAAGGTTTTATTGATGAACACACCTTCCCACAAACAGTTCTGGAAGTGCAGTGAGCTGTTCACAGGATAAAATGCTGGCTGGAAGGGGCAAAGGTTCTCCAGAGTCGTGCACCTCTTTTGTGGCACTTGGCTGGAATACCAGCGTGGCCAAAGAAAACAGATCAGAGCACGCTCACGTTTGGAATCAGGGAAATCTTTTTGTAAAGACAAGCACATATGACCAATCAAGCATTCCTGAGTCCATCAATCTCATTTAATTACCAGGAATTTAATTGAGAGGAGTGTACAGAACACGACCTGGAGGTGCAAGCATCCTGCTGAAATTCCCACTGGACTTGAATCTCAGGGATAACTTTGCTCCTTCTTGCCATACAACTCTCATCTAACTTTCATGTGCCTGAAAATTAACTCTGATTTCCAGATCAGAAATTATCAAATGCCTGTGCTGCTCCTCCTGTAAGCCACCGATTCCACTGGCTGAACATTCCTTGTCCCCATCCTCGCCTGTCACTAGATGATCTTAGGCCAAGGAAAAGTCCTTTTGCTGCAGTTCAGAGGACCTTTAAATGAATTAAATGTGGCTTGGCTCGCAGGATCAAATCTTCTCACTTTTGACTCTCTTGAAATAATTTTCACAAAGAAGATGAAACACAAAAAGACTGCTTTTAATAATTGGAACGTACAGCAATTACACCTTTCCTTGTGTGTGTACGCACAGGGATCCCTGACTTCTTGCTATGCATGATTTACGAGCAGCTCTTCTCTGTGTACCCACCCAGGGTCGTGCTGCAGCGTAGGGAGCATGGGCAGGTGTCCCAAGGAGGGACCTTAGAAGGAATTTGGGTTATTTGGTCTCTTGAAGAGAGAACTGCTGCAACAAAGGCGTTTTCAGGTGCGTGAAAGGGTTGATAAGAGGAAGGCAGGAATATGCTTCTCTGCTTACCAGGACTGGAACAAAGAGGAGTACTTTGAAATTACAGCAAGAGAACTTCTGGTCCATTGCTATTTATTTTTATTTTATGAGACCCTGTGATGTGCTAACGACCATTAACTATTAGACTAGGGGAGTTAGGAACTTCTTTCATTTCTGTTATTAGAAACTTTCAAGTAGATGTTGGAAAATGTTTGGGTTAGAAATATATTAGCTTAGAGATACAGTTGGAGTGAATAGTTGCTTATTACCCCTTCCAGCCTGCTTCTGGTTATTTTATGAAGGATTTGAAATCCACCCTGTTAAAGGGTTAAAAGCATATGGCAGGGAGTCTCCAATGTGGTGTCAAGCAATGCAATTTCCCTGACAAGAAAAGAAATAGCAGTTTGAAGTCTCACTGTTTTAACAAGTTTTTCTTCATGGAAAACTGTTGCCAGTACACCACGAGAAATGAGAAAAAAAAAATATATATAAATACTGCATCCTTCTCTTAGTTTTGTTTCCAGTCTCCCAGATGACACACAGCCAAAAATCTAAAGCATTAAGGGAGACTGCTTGGGTATTTTAACATCTAATTGATTGTCCTTAAGATGGATACTATTCTTCTGTTTTAGAAGTTTATAAAATGCTATGCATGTCTCCATCTACACTGTTTTTCTCCAGCGGATAATCTAATTTTAATGTAACTGTCTTTAGTTTTGTTTGTTGTGTTGATCCCATTTTGTCATTCTGTAAGAGGAGCTGTTCATCTGTCTTTTGAAGAGCCCATGTTTTGAAGATAAACTGCCCACAATACTTTAACCGAATAGAAATGTAAGTAGGAGAGAAAAGCCACATCAGTCTTGCTTTGCAAGTTAAAAGTTAAAATCTCTTAACCAGCATGAGCATATTCAGTAACACAGTACATACCTTGAACATCAGGTTTTGTCTGGGTTTTCCAAAAGTAAATATTGTGCTTACAGGTATTTTGCCATTAATTCTCTGGTATTAAAACTGTGGCAGGTGAGTGCTCTGTGCTCTGTGTGCAAGGGAAAGCCCAGGTATGCCACCAGATTCTTGACTGGGACTGAGTGATAGTTTTCTCTGGTAGCTTTGGGTCATTCTCAGGTATAGCCGGTTAAATCTGTTGAGGTCTTTAAAGATGAGAAAGGTCTGGAATTTATCAGTATTCAGAGAGAGGCTTCCGGCAGTAGAAATCTTTGGCACCGTGTGCTCTTAGTGCCCTGTGTAACTGAGCACATTAGCTTCACTGGGCTTACTCTTCAAGTGGCAGAATCTTTAAATGTCTTTATTGTTAGGCCTTCCAGAGTGAGAACAGCTTGGTATCCTGTTTGAAAGGTGTTGTATTTGCTGCTGCTCCACTGGGGCTCCACATGTTGTTTGGGATGAGTTTTTCTGAGGGGCAGAATGATGCAGTTCTCCGCCAGAGGAGGCTCTGGGTTACAGCACGGGGTGTGAGCACTTCAGCTGGACAGGTCAATTCATGATTGGCATTTGTTCTGCAAAGCTTTTTTTTTCTTTTCCTTTTTGTGCAGTAAAGAATGATGCTCCATGTAAATACAAGAATTTCTGCCAATAGCAAAGAACTCAGCCTGACACCAGGGCATTTAATGCCTGCCTGAATTCTGATCTACTCTTGCATTTTCTCTCTTAATTTGAGCAGCGATTGCAGTATAGGTATCTCCTGCCCTGGTCACCAAAGTGTCCATCCTTTGATGACAAAATGGATTGCATTTGCACCTCCTGAGAATTCTGAGAAGCAGAATTTTTCAGGAAATGAGCCAGTGGGCAGGGAGATGCAGGAAATGTCCGGCCACACGTACGTGGAAATTCTGATCTTTCTCTACAGCATCAGTTTGCATTTCCATCAGCTTTTCTGAAAACCGGTAGTTGCTGAGGGCTGAGGAGTTTTTTTCAAGACACAAACCAAATTGAGAATCTCTGCACTGCAAAGAGCAGGATGATTCTTTCTGAGCGTGTGCTGAGAGCTGGTGAGGAGCAGAGCAAGGCTCAAACAGATCCTGCCAGAATCACGAGTGGTTGCACGGCGGGATTTAAGATGGGGAGTAATGAGACGAAAGACTATAGGCTCTGTAACAGGGGTGTTGTCCTTAAGATGGCAATTAGTACCTGGCAGTTCTGGAATTTCGTACGTTTATCTGGATTTAGAGGCTGGGATTTGCATTACTGCACTCGATTAGAAGAAGTTTCTGAATTACATGGTGTGTTTACTTCAGGCATGTTTCCCTAAGAGCCAGAACAGTGTAAGTGGTGGTGGCTGGCAGAAGAGGAGAAGTGCACGGGTAGAGTGATGAATAAGGGCTGGCTGGATTTGGACCGAGCTGCTTTGGAAGGCAAACCCTGAGCAATTAAAGACCTAATGCAGTATGGTAAAAACCTGAGTCATTTTAAAAGCAGAGCTCAGTGTAAGGCATGCAGAGTGAGCACAGCAGGGAATTCCTGGTGCCGTGAGAAGCCCTGTAAGCCACTCCCTGGGGCACAAACTTTCAGGTGCAGGTTCAGAACTCATTCAGGATATTGTGGCTATTTCCTGACCTTTGCATTGGCTGTAGCTAAAAATCACAGTCTCAGGCTTTGTTAGCATGACTTTAATTGGTGTGCTTTATTCACACATATCATTACCTCTTAACTGTAGCTGAAGTAATTTCTTATGAATAGACTTAAATAATACCTTTCTTAATGTTCTATTTTCTATTCTTTTATGTTATCTTGTGTTTTGTATATCTTTTTTTGGCTAACCTTTACAGTTTTTCTTAACTCTTCCTGAAATTAATTGATACTAGTTGGGGAGTTGATTAGATTTTCATTATGATTATGCAAGTGTCTAGTCTTTCTGACAGCTGCTAGCCAACCCAGTTGCTTATAAATTACAATGCATTGTAAATCCCTGGCTCAGAAGCCTTTACATATTTTATACAAGGGAAAAAAAGAGAGCAGCATTTCTTCTGTCTGTAGTAAATAGCAAGGCTACTTTCCCCCGAGGGCTCCCACTTACGGGATAGCGGTTGGCTGAATGTTCATATCTGATTTAGGAAATTGGTGGATGATAGCAATCGGGACGCTGCCTGGTTGAGTAATGAGATTCTGATGACTCCCAGCTCCCTGACGAGAAGTGCTTCAGAACCATTGAATGCTGTAAGATTCATAACATGGGAAGAGTGTAGTGAGCCCTTAGTATTTAAAAATTGTAGTTAGTAATTGTTTTTTATAGATTTTTTTTTTATTCCAATAAATAAAGCTTATTTGCTATGTCTGTAGTTTGGCAGTTTTTAAATGTCTGAGTTTAAGACCATAAGCCGCAGGGTTTCCGTACGGGCGCAGAGGGATCGCGGCACTGGTGCTCGGCCCCGGCAGGCCCTGCAGCAGCTGCACGCCAGCCCTCACTCCCCAGCAGCAGTGGCAGTGCCGCACCTTCCTGGCAGGTGTTTCTCCTGACGACCTTCCTGCAGAGAACGGGTACGGTCACGTAAACATTTCCATATACACACGCTTCACGGTGTTACCAAAACTGAGTGTTTGATGCTGTGCAGCCAGCCCCGGTGCTTGATTTAGCTGTTCCTTCTTTATCAAAGCTGTTTATTCAATGAATACCCATTTTTAAAATACCTTTTTAAAGAATAAATGGTGGAGACTGTGATTGTTATATATTCTGTTTATTCATAATTTATTTTATTATTAGAATGCCATAATGTAACTATTGAGACCTAATTCTTTGTAATCTATTTTTTAGGTTTGCCACTGAATTTTTTACTACATTCTTCATATCTGCTAAGCCAAATACTTTAATACCACATCTCTTGAATGTCAGGATCCTCCTTAATTTGCTAGACAGACTGTCAGAACAGAAACAAGCTAAGTGAGATTGAGTCTGCTGGCCGGGATGATAATTCTGTTTAAATATTAACTTTTGTCATTAAAACTATTTCATGCTTCTTAATTTGCTAGAATAGAGAGCTTAATGTGGTCTTGTGAGGAACAGCTATTGTGTACAAGGACTGTCAGCTGCTTTTATGAATTTTTGAAGCCTTGCTGATGTGGCAGCGGATGAGTTCAGTGGGGTTTAATTAATTTGGAAAAAGAATTAAATTCCTTTTTATGAGATCATTAAATTAATATAAGTACTTAATTCATTTTAAATTCAAAAATTAATAAAAATGCAAGTGAGAAGATTGATGGGTTCTGCCATGTTTTTAGACTTCATGAGTTTACATTAGGCTGGGCAGTGGACTCTGAATGCTAGAATAACAATACTTGAAATTAAAGCAGGAAAAAGGATGAACTACTGCACTTCAGAAAAATTAGACATACCAGCCTTCCTTTATCGAGTGGAGATATTTTGGAGTCCCAGAAATAAGTTGCATCATTTACGTCTCTGGGTTGTGTGATACTCCATTTTATGTTAATTGTTTTTGAGGTAGCCGAGACTTAAATCAGTTACCGTGTAACTGCCCCCATCTGCTGGGTTTTCAGAGCACCTTGCACAGAGTTCATCCAGGTGCCACTTCCATGAGCTCAGGAGTCCATTTGTGTCGTGATCTAGAGACTGCAGCTGAAGACAGCCCCTGCAGCTGGAGGTCCTGTTGATCGCTGGTGTCCCTGTGCTGGGGATGGGGGTGTTGAGCGGAGCGCTGCCAGGCTGGGGAGGCTCTCCTGCCCGTGTGCCTTGAGAAGGGCACCGCAGTGCTCGCAGCTTGTGGGGCTCCTGCACTGGCATCTTGTTGTTCAGGTGAGAGACTTCTGTGTGACCTGAGCAAAATATTGTCCTGTCCTGCAGGAGGAGGAAGAGAAACACTTCTGGGTTCTTTACCCAGGGCTCTGATAAACATCACCGTGGGTAAAGCTCTGGATCTGCTGTGGTCTGGTGCTAGAGAGATGAGCTGCAGTTGTTAACCTGGTGCTGTCCAGCCTGTCAGATGTTCCTCTACACAATCAAACTTCTTGGGCAGAACTATTAGTTTGTGCTTCAGGGAAATGAACTCAGCATCTTCATGCAACTGGCCGTAACTCTGCCTGGATGCCCTATTCCTCTCCTTTTTGTGGAGACAAAATTATCTTTAAATGAAGCCACTGACAAACTCTCCAGCTGCTCACATGTTCAGTGTTCATTTAGCTGGGCTTGCAGAATGGATGATCCTTTATTAGGAACTACCAGAAAAATCAAGGGATGAAGGCCAAGCACATGCAATATGCTGTTCAGGGATAAAAGTTTTCTGTATCCCACTTGAAGTCCACTGCAGGAAACTTGGAGCACTTGGCTGGTTCAGCTCTGTTGGAAGCATTACAGGAGTTCTTCCCGCACAGGAACATCTTTCAGAAAGGCTCCTGCTGGCAGTGCCCTGTATCATTTGAGAGACTGAGACTTCACATGTAAGTCTGACTTGTTTGCTTTTCCTGTCCTATTTTGCATTGAATGCAGAGGATAGAGTCAAAAACAAATAATAACTGTAGCAGTAAAGAAAACTCGGCTCGTTGACTGCGAGTCTCAAGTAGCTGAGGTTATTTTTTGTGTGAATTCCGGTTTTTAGTGTGTAATCTTTAAGGACGCTGTGCTATTTCCGTTTCGTTTTAGCACCATACTAATATTGTCAATTGTCACATGTCGTAATTTTTCTAATGTAACGTTTGGAGCTCACTAAAACACAGAGAGTGTTTCGTACATTTTCTTACAGGCTTTGACATGGCCTATTAGCCTATAATCTTCATGATAAATCATCTGCCTGATATTGTCATTATACCCCTTCCCCTTTTCTTACGATTTCTAATACTAAACCTGCCAGAAGAGAATAGAGAAAGGCAAAGAAATTGTGCTTCTGGAATGAAAGACTGTAAATTATAGATGTAGCTGAAAGATAAACCAGAAAATGAATTTAATTAGGAGAAAAAATCAAGCAGAAAATAGAAAGATGCAATAAAATAGTGAAGCGAAAATTATAGAGGGAAGAGATGAAACACTGATACCATTCTAATTAGAGTTGCGAAAACTACCATCTTCCTTTTTTTCTGTTGATATGAAGTGAAGGATTTTTTCCTTTCGTTTCTATTGATACAGATCTCATTGAGTATTACGCTACTGTGCTCTTGTTCAGGCTGACATTTACAAGAGGACATTAGCTGAAAGCAAAGAAGAATAACAGAAAATGTAGGAACTTCAGCAGTGAGGCCATTTAAGAGGTATTAATACCCTGACAAGTTTTTAGGCTGCCAGAAGGCCTTCAGGTAGACCATGAATTAGGACCTGAATCTAAATTGCCTTTTGTTTTTGTGCAGTGGCAGGTTTCAGTGTTCTGGTGGAGGAGCTGGAGTTTCTGTGAAGCAGCTTTTCACTGGCACTAGTGCTTGCCTAATCCTTCTCATGGAACAGATTTTTAGGATAAGCCATTCAGTGTTTTCTAACTTGTCCCACATCCCAGTGACCATGCTTGAAATGCACTGTATGAAAATGGCTGAAGTACCACCCTCCCCCAAATAATAACAATAATAACAATAACAATAATAATAATAAATTCCTTTCCATAGAATAACAAGGAGATGGCAGGAGAAAAAGTTTGATAAAATCTGATAAGACCAACTGTTCCCCCCTCCCCTTTTGCACATGTAAAAAGTCTTCTAACATAATAGCATAAAGATCCTTGGATTACAGAACACTGTCCATGGCCCTACACCCCTCACTGACAAATGGCAGTGCATTGTAAGAATAGTGGATTTAGAAGGCTCAGATAGATTTTCTCAAGTTTTGGCTATGCTACTTCTCTCCTAAGGCAAACCACAGCAACGTCACAATTTCCAGGCCGCATCACTGTTTCCCAGGAAACAACACAGGAAAATAATAACACAGTGACTGAGCCCTCCCTGGAGCCTGTGACAAACAGCCAAATCACCTTCAACACCATCTTTTTCAAAATAGAGCAGAACTGAGGCGCAGGTACAAACCAAGCAGAATCAGTGGATGATAAAACAGAGGTCCACATATCCCGGCCTCTCAGACAACATCTCCTGCTTCCTGTAGCATTTTCTTATAACTCCTGACGAGATTCATTTCCAAGCATCTTTACTCATTCTGTGCTTAGTCTACAGAGGGATCTCTAGCAGATTTATATTTGCTTTTATAAAGGTACAGGCCTGGGAAGAGTGCAGTATTTAGGGTACCACTTTGTTAGTCTTCTGATTGTTATTTGTATCTTCTAGCAGACCGTTTTGAATGAATTGTGCACTGACAGGCAGAACTGAAATGCACATTAGTGTCATTAAAAATGCAGATATCTGTTTTCATTTCCTGAAATAATTTCCTAGAAATAATAATATGAAATATGTATTACGTTTCATGCATGATAAAAAAGTTGATTAACCTACTCAATATAAATAGGACTACTAAAGGTCTTTAGTGTTTTGCTATCTTAGGTTATGTTTCTTGTCATGATTTGTAAACTAACCACAGAAAAATCAAGTCATTGTTAGTATGACCGTCTTAGGCCAAAAATCACAAAATCTTACGGGTTTAAATGAAATTTCACCATTTGAATTTGAAGGAGTAGTAACATAGCCAGAGGCAGTTTAGAGCATTAAAACTCTTGTTGCCTTCCTGAAAGAATTTTACCCTGAGGAACATAAAGTAGCTTTAAAATACTCAGTCCAAGTTTCTGTATGGCTTTGGAAATTTCAGCCTTTGTGTTTACAGTGATGTTTATACCAAAACCATGTTTGACAGGCATCAAACTGAAAAGTTCCTCTAATTGGTCATAGGAATGAATCCAAGTTTAACAAATGCTACAAAAGATGGGCTGGGCCACTTTTGAAGTGACTTTGTAGCATCTCTACCATCTCTTTTGGAAACTTGTTTGAAGAATGGGGGCTTTTTTCTCCCACATCCCTTTTTCAGTTTAAAGGTATGAGTTTGGTTGCTTCAACCAAATTAAAATAATGACAATGTTTCTTTTAAGTTGTAAGTGAATGAAGAGGCAGGAGTCTAGGTACAGAGGAACCCCACGTCGCCTAGTGCCCCACCATACCTGGGTTTCCTTTCCTCTACAGAACATAGGAGAAGGGAGGAAGCCCTTGAGCAAAGGGCTGTGGAAAATCCTAAATGAGTGAAGTGCATTGGCACGGCCTGGTCTAAGCTGTGGAGCTGCCACAGTGCCCAGGACATGAATTCGGACAGGTAGAACCTAGACAGGCAAAGTTTGGGGCATGTGTTCAGCACAGCATTATTTCCCACTAAATGAGTTGAAGCGAGGGTTAAAACAAAATCAATATTTTCTCCTATCAGCTTTTCCACTTGCATTGGGAGTGTGTGTATGTTTTATTAGCCCAAGGTGGGGATACAACCCTGACTCAGAGCAGGACTGAGCGATGCAGTCACAAAAGCGCCGTGTTAACAGCTCGGGATTGATGAATTGCTGTCAGATCATTCTGGCGATTTCCTCCTCCGAAGTTCTGTCAGCATCCTGCCCAGCCACGCTCTGGTGATCCTCCAAATGCAAATGTGCCTGAGGGAGGCAGAGCTCAGGGCCTTGGGTGGAGGAGAGCACCGTGTCCTGTGATACGCAGCTCCTGAAATGCTGCCACGAGGCCAGAGAAACGCAGGAGGAGTAGGAGCAATTCCTTATTCCAGCTAGGAATTGGAGCCTTCTCCGTCTCCCACAACATATGGAAATAATGGCTGCCAACAAAGAATTGCCTAACTTGTAGTGTTAGATGGCCAGGTTAAACTCCAGCACTCTTATTCTGCTTGAGCACTCTCTCCTGTGTGCCGAGGAGTTGCTGGTGTGGGAGGAAAGCTCTTCATCCTGCCCTGGCCCTGAACACCTGACAGTCACTGATGAGATCACCGATGTAGCAAGTAATATTTTAAAGAGACTGTTAACAGGCTTGTCAGCTATTCTGTGACTTCTGTCATTCCACGGCTGAATTAAGGCAGGTGCAAAAGTGAGAGCTTTTCCCATCTTGTGGAAAGGCACCTGCCCTTCTTGGGGTACACAGAAAAGAGCTAACTAGTCTTTGCAGAAGGAATTGTGAGGCAGGACTACGTGTATATGTGAAGTATTCTGGTGTTTTCAGATGCCAAAAGGCACGGGTTTTTTTTCCTCAACAGAACGTTTCTGAGCGTGGGATAAATCATTGCTATGAAACTGAGTTAGCAGTAAGCAAAAGCAAATTAAGCTCCATCAGAGACCGAGGCCTGTTCCTTCTTACGTGCCAGAACTGTCTGCTTCAGAGGCAATTCATTGGAAATTGCTGCTTTCTACACTGCTTTATTTGTCATCTGAAGGACACCATGTATATTTTAGAGATAATTTTTTTTAACTTGGTATTCGAGCTAAATTCATTTAGCCAGTGTACACAATGAATGCAAAGGCAGGCATTTACCCACGTTCCTTTAAACCATCGTTAAAGGTAGAGCTGCAGTGAGAGGCAGACATTGTATCTGTACAAAACTGCTCTCTGTACAAACCCACGGATTTGTAAAGCAAGAGTGAGTATTTTATAGGGCTGCAGTACAAAAAAGTTAGGAGAACTGTCTTTCCTGGTTTTCCCTTGGCTGCATTGAGACTGACACAAGGAGGGAGGGGCGTGCAGGTTGAACAGATCTGTAGGTATTGCCTTAACCAGTGACGAGCCTTTGCTACAAATGCCCCTTGGTGCCCACAGCTAGCCCCGTGTACATATTGCAGATTCCCTCCAGCCTGCTCGCAGAGGCGATTAGAACTGTAGGGAAGCTGTGAGGAATTGGTTGTGGAAGCACTGCAGAACCTGTCCTGTGCCCAGACACAGGAACAAAACTGCACTTAGTCTGTGTGCAAAAGGGCGAGCACCCAGGAAGAATAAATGACAAAAAGAATAACATCTCCACCTTTAGGATCGTTTGTACAGCAGTAGCACTGCCTTGGCCAGGCAGCCAGCCATCTGTCCCCCCCTTAAAAGTGCCCAGTGCTCACCTGTTTCAGTGGCATTTAACAAAGTGTTGCTGTGATGATGTGAAATTTTTCCAGCTGTGATCACCCTGTGGGGCTTTCTCATCTCACGCAACAAATGTCACTGAGGTGTAAAAATTTGAAAATACTAAACCCCTGAAGACTATTTAGAATATTCAGGCTTCTTCTCAAAGAAACCTGGACAAGGTACTTTGTTTGCTCATTGCAGTTGTAAAAATGAAATAAATATCCCAGCGTATGTCCTGTCTAGAAGCTGGAAAGTATACTTGGCTCTTTTCAGAGTAGACCAAAGGTATGTGACACATGGATATTTGAGGAGTAAGAAATCAATTTCATCTTCCAGGGAGCTGTTAAGTATTTGTAGCAATATATAAAATCATTCGGACTTCAGAGCTGGAGAATCTTAACATTGGCAAACTATGCTGGCCTCCCTACTGCAAAATCACTTTGTTTCAGAGGGCTCAAGCCACGTCTTCAGTTCTGGTTTAATTCTGAAGCAAATAGGGACAGAGTCAGCACAGTGCTGGTGGCACTGGGCCTGTCCTGCATCACTTCCATCGTGCACAGCAGTTACATAAGGCCCTCCTGGCCTCCCATTTCATGCTATCAAATCATGCTGTATAAATGATGGATATTGCAAAATGTACAGGCTGAATTCTTAGTTCTTATTCATTTGGAAAAAAAGATTTTAACCCCCTGCCCCCTTGGAAATGACATCCAGGTTCATCTCTGTTATCTGAAGAACTACTTTTGGCTTTGCTGTAAAGCACTGATGTAGCAGATGAAGCAAACAGAATTTTTATGCTAATGGAACTGACTTGCTTTCTTAGTATTTCTTCTCAGCTGTTTGCTGGGACGGGCTGTTATGAAGTGTTCCATATTTACAGGTGTTTGCAGTGGAAATAATTGTGCCACACAGTGTTGGGCCTGGAGGTTTGCAGGCAGTGGTGCAGGTGTGAATGGGCAGTGCCAGCTGGTGGCAATTATCCAATTACCTGGCCTTGGGTGGGGCAGAGTTTCTTTATAGCACAATTTATGAGGAACCTCATGAACCTGGACTTCTCTGCAGCATCTTGGGTGTAGGTGAGTCCTCGTGTTTATTTTCTGGACTGTTCTTCCTTTGGGGAGCAGCAGCTCCAAGATGGGGCGTGGGGCAGTCTTGGCCACACCACAGTGCCCAGGGGCTCCCATCTGTGCCAGCAGCCCCCAGTTCAGCCAGGCCGGGGGGATGCTGGGGAGACTGGGCCGGGGGCAAGGGCAGGTCAGCTTTGTGGGGAGCCCGCAGACTTTATCAGTTCTGCGTGAAGGTAAAGCTCAAAAGGAGTGTTTGTCCTCAGCGTTTCCCCTCAACCTTTAATCTGCTCTCTTAGTAGATTGCTCCCCATTAAAATGCAGGAGAAACTCAGACTTGCTCTATTATTTTAGCTGTACTATGAATGTAAAAGAAAAACTGTCGTTGTGTTTCGGGGAGCTTTAAATTTAACGTAATTATTACGCGGTCATTTTAAGGACAAGAGAATGCTGTTCTTAGATGAGAAAGTAGTCAGCAGTAATATGTTAAGTGCAAAGGGAGTCAAAGGCTAAAAGCGAGGGAAATTTAATGTGTGTCAGTTTTGTGTTTTCTTTTTCATTCTTACTTTTGGTTTTATTTAGGTTGTTGAAAAGGGGGAAAGGGAGTGGTTCTTGGAAACAGCAGAACAGCTGTTTCACAGTAATGTTTTGTGGGTTATGAGGGAGTTCAATTTTAAAAGTTGCACAGGATTTTTTTACTTTTACTTCAATTTCCTAAAGCTGTTATTAAAATGGATGAAGTGCTATATTTGAACCTTTAAATGGCTTCACAGGGAAATGTGCCATAACTCTGCACTTTCTGCAGGCTTTTCTCCATCTTGCCAGCCCTAGGTTATAGATGAACACAGTTTAAGGAGAAGAGCTGTGTGGTAGATTTTAAATACTCTCATCTTTAATGGAAGGAGGAGGGAGAACTGTTTAAAATGATCATAAAATTTTGAATGCAATTTGCAGACCATGGGTATGTTGATTTAGGGAACAGCAGAAGCAGAGATTCAGCTCTGTAGGGGTGCTGAGAGACTGGAGTTTCCACGCTGGCGTGTTGAACCAGAGGCCTTTTGTGCATGCTGGAAAATTTGGCTTTTTCATCTGCTGTGAGAAATTCAGTCTGTGGTTTCACGGGACCCTAATTTTGGTGCCCTTGCGATACTAATAATGTGTAACAAAGTTAATGTTGAAATAATTCTATTGCACTAGATGAGAAGGTGCCCTGGAGTGCTCTGTGATAGTTCTTGTGCATGTGTTGAATATACATGTTGGCTTTATGGGATGCCGTAATTGTTTGTGAAGAATTGATTGACAGCTTTGGACCTTGTTGGTGTTTTTCTTCATTGATGAAATTCAAAGCTGGGAAGTTCATGTATGTAAGACATTTTTTGTGTAAAGCATTCTTTGGTCAACACCTAACTGGAGTTCAGGTAAATACATTTCACAGTCTGAACACTTAAACATGTGCTGGGGGTGGTGGGGTTTTGGGTTTTTTTAGAATAAACCTACAACAGCCTGCAGTCATAAGTATGAGTAAATACCAATATTTAATGTAAAAGTAGAAAGTAGACAGAGATCTCTAATATTTCAGTCAGCAGTCTTTGTCTCTCTGCTAAGTGCAGTGTTTGTTGGCCATCTTACATTCCCAGATCCATAGCCTGGTTTACATGACTGCATCTGGCATTTCCTCTTCTGTCTCTCATCTCCCTGCTTCAGCGATGAAAACTGATAACTTTAGAAGAGCAAGCTCTTGCTGCTTTGCTCTTTGATGTTCCTTTTGACTATTTGTTTCAGTCTTGTTTGTACTGAGATATTTTTGCTGGAATGTGATGGCCTGCTATGTGTGTGGAGGTTTATGCAGAATAAATATAAAAGACATGCTCCGCTACATCCTCTGAATAATCTGACAACTGCTTCTGGGTTTTTTTGAACGTTAGGAATTTTGCAGCCCATGGTGTTGAGCAGAAAAATGTTCGTGTTAATTGAAATGGAGTGTATCCAGTGCAGTGATTCCCTTTGGAATCTGCAGTGAGCAGTACCACGGTAGCTCATTGGTTTTTTTTCAAGATGTAGCACGGCTGAAGTTAGAGCCATCCCAGGATCCTTCAAAAATGTCACAGAATTGAATGGTGCAGCCTTTCTGAGGAGATTGCTTGTCCAAGAAAACAGCAGGAGCTGAGAGCCAGGACCGTGGGAGGGTGTGGCAGGTGGTGTGCCCTGCCCGGGACAGCGCAGTCTGTGTCTGAGGCGCCGTGTCCCAAACCCTCGCCATCTCCTGGTGCGGGCTGCTCTTCCAGCTGGGAGCCGAGATCTGGGAACTGCAGCATGGGCTGAGCAAGCTCTGCTCAGCGGTGCTTTGTTTTGCCTCTGCTCTAAGTTTTCTGTGGTTAAAATCCCTAAAGAGCGCCTTAGAAACTTCTGTAAACGTGAGTAAACCTGGCAGAGATCACCTTGGGCTGACGCTGCTGTTCCTGGCACAATCCCGGCTGTGTGGGCATCTGTGAGCCGAGCTGGAGGAGGACTTGGAAGAGAGGACGCTTCCTTCTCCCCCAGTCACAGCAGCGAGAGGGTGCTGAAGGAAACAGGAAGAAAATATTTGCATGTTGTCAGTTGGCAACTGGGCAGATTTACAGCTTCAGTCGTAGTTCCAGGGATGAGATCTCCAAGGAAGCCCAAAGGCTCCCTCTAAGAAACGTGAGCACAAGCAGCCCAGCATGTGGCTCATCAAGTGACTGACTGCCCAAAAAGCCCCTCCAGGTGCTTGGCTGAGGGCAGCAGGTGAGGAGCTGCTCCGCTGCCCTGCCATGCGCTGGGTGTGGGGTGGACAGAACATCCCGGTGAGGGAGGAGAGGCGGGAGCTGTCCAGGGGCACCCACAAACTCCGCAGATGTCCCATACTGGGGAGGGGGCTGCCTGGAGCGACAGGTAAAGCTCAATAAAAGGCAGGGAAAGGAAAACATCCTCAGATTGCTATAGGCAAATACATAGTTTGAGCCGGGGAAGAATAAAAGTGGGGATGTTTAGGAGGAGAAGAAGAAGAACAACAAAACACATGAGGCTGCCAAGTTTTTAGAACATATTTAGTGGTAATTTTTTACTTTTATAATGTGCAAAAATGGTAGTTATGACTGTGGTTGCAGGAGTTGTGGAGAATTTGAGCACAACAAGTGTGGCAGCAAATGTTTGGGGTTTTTTAGGGGGTGAGTATCTTCCCCTGAGTCCTGTTCTGTAAATTAACCCTGGCACTCCTTTAACAAAATCACCTTGAAAAAATAGGAAGGTTAACACAGAATGGAGTTTTAGGTTTAGTTCAGCTGTACATAAGTGTGCTTTGTGGAGTCCTACTGGAATATGTAACCAAACAATTAAGATGACTAATTTTAATTATTTTATTTGTAACCTGCCCCTTTTAATACATTTCTCTGCTAAGAGTGCACTGCTAATATCAGGAAGCAGTGTAAGAGGTATTATTTATCTATACATTTTTAATCCTATTGATTTTAATGCTTTATCTCACAGAGAATAAATGTTGGACATGAAAATTACGATGCTCCTATAGCAGTTCAGCAAATACTTCATTAAAAAGAAAATACGTCTGTATGGGCAAATTATACATATCTTAGACACTTTAGGTTATTTTCCAAATAATGGATAATCAATTATTAATTTTGTATTTGTGAGAGCCGTTACAAATGTTAAATATATAACAAAATAACTAACAAGGATCCCAGAAATGTAATAGTTTGTCTATTGTATGTTTGAATTAGGTGCAAAGGCAGTTCCTTAATAGTAAAAGTAGGTTCCCTGAAGTCTCTTTATGTCTTTATGGGTTTAGTTATTATTCCAGCCTTATTGATCTGAGCAGAATTATATAAACATACTGTCTGTTCTCCTTGAGCTATAGCACAGATTTACCCATATAATTCACAGTGCTGCTACGTGGTGCTTTAAAATTAGGGAGCAACATTTACAAATTATCTTACAATTTGCATGCCTTGAATTGCTAACGAAGTTTTGTATAAATATTTAGCGTGGTGGTGTGCCATGAGTTGGGTGCTGGTGGTTTCCCAGTGCAGCAGAGGGGACTGCGGTTACGTGGGCCGCCTTTGGGTTTTTGCTTGCTTTTGGGGTAATGACACAGGGGTCATGCAATACCTATTTCCAACCCTGGTATTTCTGCACATGCCCCTACACTTCTGTGCCCTGGACGTGCTTCAGGTACGTGACACAGCCAGCGATGGATTCGTTCTGTTCCGGAGTCCTGGGGCAGGGTTTCCCTGGGCAAACCGTACACGACTGATGATGCTGTCACCCCCCGGCTGGCTGTGAACTGGAACACGCTGCCAGCTGGAGCTGCTCAGGGCTCTCAGTCCTTCCTGGTTTCAGAGATGTTCGTGTCCGCGTGGTTTATGACACAGCCACAACTGGCCCCATCGCTTAGTTGGTTCCTGCTGTCCCGGGAATCTGCCCTACAAACACGGGTTTATCACTCTCACTCAGTGCTGAGGCTGGCAAGGGTGTACGTGGTGGGCCAGTGAGGCTCGGTGTGCTGCTGTGTCACCGCAGTTTTGGAAACTTCTTCTAACTGCTTTGCAGAGGGTGTACCCTGTAAATTGATGTTTGTGTTTATCCCAGAGGTGGCTGCATTTCAGTGCAATGTAGCATGGTGCTGACATAATCCTTAATGATCTCTTAGAAGTACTTTGCTGCAGGGTCTTCACTTGCCTACGATGATGTGAAACGTGCCTCAGGTTAAAGCATCCTGTTGCCCTAACTCGTATTTACTTGGTGTGTCCTTCTGCATCTTAGTTTTACTGTTTTAAATTCTAAAGCTTAGTTGCTAAGAAGAAAAAAAAAAAAACCAGCACCAGAAACCCAAATATGTAAGCTTGGATTTTTGTACTCCTTTTAAAAATGTGTGACTGTTTTCTTCAAAGATGCTTTGTTGCATGCACTTGATATTACGACTTTACAGGAGTTGTGACTGTACATTGTCAAAACTGCTAGGAAATTCAATATATTCTGTTAATGTCAGGGAAAATAAGTAAGTGTTACGGACAGATCTGACTTCTAAAGTAGAAAGCACCCGAATGCTGTCCATCCTGCAAATATAATGTATCAGTGGTGAGGCTGTTAAAGTTCTGTATAGTATTTCCTGTAGCTCTCTTCAGGCATAGACTTACTTGTGGAGCAAGCACTGGTAAACAAAGTTGAAATGATAATGAGCACAATGTACAATGACAATGTGAGTTTAGAAACACAACAGAAATCCTGAGGAAAAAAGCAATAGTTTATAACTGTTTTGTACATCTTACAAAGGATGTTTATGCAGAAGAGCAGTTTTTGAAATGGCAGGATCTCCAGTGATTTTCTAGTGACACGGATGCTGCGTATTTCAGTCCACAAGGCACGGCCTCTCCTCTCCAGCTGCCTTGTCATGTAGCACTTGGAAGATCAGTTTGATGTTGGTGTTTCATGCACCAGCCCATTTTCTTGATTTAGGCCCTTCTTTTCTTTTTGACAACATCAATACTTTGGGTGAAGTTTTCTAATTTGTGCCAAACTACAATTCTTGAGGACTTCCCCTGCCAAATGCAGAAAGAGGAGTATAAACATTTTCCTGCGTGTGCAGAAACCTAGAAATGGTTCCAAGTTGTATATCAACTTTAAAGAGATTCTGTGGTACCGAATATACTTCATGCACGCATCAAATGAAGTGCATGTGTTTAAAATACTACTAGGTCAGGCAAAAACCTTGATATCGCTCTCAGTGAAAGTATCTTGCCTGGTTTTGTTTTGGTTTTCCTGTTTTGTTTTTTTTCCAGTGGTCGTACGTGAATATGAAATTCACATTATTATTTTATTTTTAATTGGAAATTATGTCCAGCTCGACTGTATTTGAAATTTATGAAATTAAGTGATTGGAAGCATCTAGAGACTGAAACTCCACTGATGTAGGAGCTGCTGGTGAATGTTAATTAAACCTTAAAAATAAACTCTTCACTGTGGTGTAGTTGTGTTGTGGAAGGCTTTAACAACCAAATTTTTCAACTAAGGAAGCTTCAGCCCCAAAGCAGGACCAGTCAGAGAAAAAAGGCTCCAAGTGGGTTTGAGAGGTTGTTTTGAACTAAACCTAAGGAGAGAAGACACCTATTCTGCATTTCCATGATACTGGGTGTGGAAGAGTAGAATTTATAACACAGAAAAGAATAGGGAAAATGCTCTTGAGTTCCAAAACATTGGGAGATGAAGATATTGTTCTTAGTATTCTCTGTTGGTAGTTGATTTTTATGTTTCTAGACAGATGTAGACTCGTATGTCTTCACTTTACCAGTGTCTTAGCTGGGGCCCTGATTTGTGTTTACTGTTTTCAAGTTCTTCATAAATAAATAAATCCACATGTCCTCTGTGCTGAGAAAAACATGAAAAGGCAGTGCACACCTAGGTACCCGCTGGCACGTCCTCTGTGTGACAAAAACCATCCACTTTCAACTGCTCCTGGTGGATAACAAGCCCTGTAACAGAATCGACAGACTTCCTTCAAGGAGATGTGTCATACTTTTCTCGCAGTATCTGGTGGAATAAAGGTTTTCTCTTTTTTCTGTCAATTGTATCAACGTGACCCTGATCCTGCAGACAGTCTGAATAGCTGGGGTTACAAGAACGTTTAGGCCAGTTGCTCAGAATCTGAAAGTGACAGCTCTGAAGGGGAAGGTCAGAGGCCTTTTTTGAAGCTGAAATGGTGATGTTGTTGTACACCCTGAGCATACTTTCAGTACTTCGGGCTTCATTACATTCTGTATGAGAGGAAAGCATTCAGCTAAATGCTTCATCCTACAAAAAGCTTGCATTTTTGCTCATATCTCTGCAGGTGGGAACGCAATTATAAGTTCACAGAATGGTTTTCTGAGTTGAAATAAAAATTAATAAATAAATTTTTATATTCATGACCTTAAAGTGAGCACAACCACAAGCCTTCAGAAATCAAATTTACCAAACCGATTAAAAATTTGCCATTGGCCCTTATTTGAGTCAAACAGTAAAAACATAAGTGTGTCCCATTTTTTTGCACATTTGTTATTGGCTAAGGACAATAGGCCACTAAATGGTGAAATCTTTTTCAAGATGGTCTAAAAGGCTCCATCATGTGAGTGTCTTCCAGGACTGATCCCAGTGTACACAGTACACATCCTGGAAGACAAAGCTTTGTAGATCAGGGATGCTGATAATAGACCTTGGATTATTTAAGAGAGAATATGAGAACAGAACACTGCAGCGGGATAATGTCCTCCCACTGCTGGATGAACGTCTCAGCATCCCTTGGCACTCAGAGGAAATATACATTGAGGTGAAGCAGGGACATTTCTTTTCAAAGTGGGAGTCATTTATCCTCTAGAACGTTGTATTTCAGGGACTCTGTTTCCATTATAACAAACAGTTGGTAATGGAAGATGTCACTTGATGGATGTTGGTATTGTAGAATGACAGGTGATCTTCATGTGACTTCTATGCAAAATACACATAGGTGGTTAGAATAAGAGAAACGTTTCTTAATTGTCTTGGCTGACAGATTTGCATTTTGCTTTTAGCCGTTCCAAAGGACCTTATCATAATACAGTCAATTGAAATTTTATATACTTGTCACACTGATTGAAGTATAGTTACAAGAATCAAAATTTTGTCGTTCAGCTAACAAAAATATTTAATATAGCTGTAGCAGGTAATAGAGATGTCCTGGCAATTAATGCAGTAGCAGCTTTCAGCAGTTCACAATTGGCTTGAGCACTCACTTGATCCAAAATTGAACTTCAGCCTTTGTGAGTTTTGAATCTGATTTCAGAGCTGGACAGGCCACGTTCAGCTATATTATATATATATATATAAAATATGTATGGTATTAAATGATCTCCTAGGCAAAGTGTGGCCTAAGCGCTGTTGTCCCAAGGCGACAGAGGGTAACTCACTGCAGGGTCTGTCCCAGGTAAATCGTGAGCTGAGTCCCCTCAGAACAGCACTTCGGGGCACTTGAAGGAGCAGAGGCGGCTGTGCCCGGTCAGCGAGGGTTTATCAGGAGTGACTGCTGCCGCGCCACCTTCCCTGGTGCGAGCGGCTTGCTTTGTGGGCAGGCGGAGAGCAGTGGCTGCATTCACCTGGCCCTTGGCGGGGTGTGCCCCAGCCTTTCTCACCACACGCGCGTGTCCGGGCTGTGCTGCAGGCTGGACGAGCGGGCACTGAGTGGGCACTGAGTGGGCATGGCCAGGCCCCGCACCCTGGCCGGGTCAGGGCTGTAGTGCCGTGTGGGACCTGGGACACGTCCCCAGCCCCAGAGCAGCGGGGACAGTCCCCGAGTGCACTCACACGGGGCTCGCCCGGGAACCCTCGCTGGAGGGAGCAGCTCGGGGCAGGGCTGTGTTTCAGAGTGCCCTCGGCAGGCTGGGTTTGCGTACAGCAGTGCCTTTCAAGATTTCAAAGCTGATTAAATATTGAGCCTGTGAAAATTCTTCTTTACATTTAAAAAGCTTAAAATCTTACGTAAGTTTGAGAGCATGCAAGTTGCTTTAGAAAGGCTACTCTTCAACATCTACTGTACGGAAGGCGAGATAACTTCACAAAACCGTTTTTCACTCAAAGCATCTGGTACTGCTTACCTTATAATGCTCTCCTAATTAACACGACCGTAAAAAGATGACTGTTGAAATTTAGATAGTAACTCTGATTGTTAAAATCCTAATTACAGTTCTGTTAACAACTGTAGTGTAGGTAACAGTTTGTATTTTTAGTTCCACATCTGAGAATCAGTTCGTTCACTTTGAAGGCATTTACACATTCATTTCCATGCACTTTTTTGGAAGTGAATGTGTATATTGACTAATGAGGCTGCTAAAGCATTTATGTAAGATAACTTGATATTGGAGTATCCATTTCCGCCTTCAGTCTGGGGAATGTGGGGAGTTTAGGAAAATAAACTAGGGTACCTGGTTTAAACGTGTAGATGTGGAAAATGAATTTACACAGTGTTGCATTAGAGAAACAGCGTTGCTTTGGAGGGAGAAACAAATGCAGTTACAGGGCAGGACGGTTGCAGGGAGGCCGTGCCACTGGCCAGCTACGCGTGGCTTGCGGTTCGAAGTGTACAGTGGCCACTTTAATCCCCAGGGCAGTGCGTGATTGCAGGTCTTTCAAATGAGTTCCAGAGATACAGGAGAGAAAAGGAATTGCTGTTTGTAACAACAACTGACACAATCTATTTTGAGATAATAAGAAATGTTCCTTGTAGGGATGGTTGGCTGAGGGAGAGTTAATAGAGACAGTTATTGGAGAAGGGCCGGAGCTATTACTGAAGTCAAGACTATTCTTCTTTTATGTGAGAAGAAGACAAATGCAGGAAACAAGAGAGGAGACCAATAAGAAAAGTGAAAAAAAAAAAATCCTGTTTGTTTGTTTTTCATTCAGCCTTTTGCTGTAGTACTGCCTCCGCAGAAACACGGGCTCAGCTCAAAGTCTTACCAGGAATTTTGTGACCTGACAAACTTGAATTAACGTCGAACTGTTTAGGTCAATGCTCTTGACTGCCTCATTGGTCACAGGCTCAGTGAAAAATGGGCTTGTCTGGATAAACCTGATACTTGCTAAGCCAAAGGCAACTAAAGGAGAAAACAAAGGAGAATAGGTAGAGAAAGAAAATGAACAAAAAAGGGAAGGTAAAGCAAACTGATATTTTTAGGTCTGACTTAAAATTGTGATGAATATCTAACACATTCACACAAGCGGTTTGGATCAGGGAAATACAAATTCAAGGGTGTTATGAAGAACCCAACAAGGCTAAGGGACTGGCAGCTATGCTGATAAGGCTTTCCAAATGATGCAAAAAAGAATTAATGTGTGAATTGCTATGTGCCATCTCTGCAGACTGTGGTCCAGTGTCACACCTAAATCATAGATGCCAATTTCAGACTTCCTGCTCTTTTGTTTGACATTGCTTTTGAGGTTTCATCTATGCAATACGTTTGTTGCTTCCGTTTGACATAGTAACTTATGTGAATTTTGATCATTTTGAATTTGTTTTTGTGGTAATTATTGTGGTATAGATTCCATAGCATACGATACCAGAAGGAAACATGACTGAATTGGTTGAAATGAAAATATCAGTTTGTTTAGGGTTTTTTTAATTTAAAAGTAAGCTACAAGTACATAGTGATGCTAGTGGAGGACAGCTAGCAGCAAAGATTAATTTTGCTTTGGAGTTTTGGGTCAGCAATTCCTATACTGTGTAAGGACTTGCATCCCTGGAATAGCGCCTAGATACTCAGTGGATATAGTCAGTAATATGGGATTAATAAAAAGGATGTCCTTTTTGTGAATACATTCAGTGCCCCCTCCTGAGCAAAAACTCTTCCTTTCTCTTTGTCTTCTCAGTCTCAGTGCTTGCCGTTCTGTAAGATCCTTTGTTCTGGGCTCCGGTGCCACTGAAAAGCAGACAGTATTTAATGACCTTCTGCATCAGTGGTTTCATCTCCTGAAAAATTAGAATTGATTTGTTTTGTCTTTGATATTGAAAATCTAAAGCAGACCTTTTCTTCCTCACTTGTGTAATAGCAGCAGCTGTATTGAGGAAAGACCGGGGAAGAGGACAAAAGTTCACAGAAGGTACATTGCAGAATTCAGACTACTTTAAAATAAACTTCGTTAACTAACGTGGTCTTAAAAAAAACAAGGCTTGTCACTAGGCAGTTTAAAATGTGTCCCTGAGAAGAATGAATGCTTTGCATCATCTCTGTATTATTACAGGGTGTTCTGTCTGTGTAAAGAAAAAAAATTTATTCTTCTCATCCTATGTTGGAAAGCTGCCAGGTTAACCTACGTATGGTATAAGAAACCCTGTACTCTCCTCTAAAGGATAAATTAGTGTTTGACCTCAAGCACCTTGCTCTTTTCTGGGATAGACTATGAGTTTTAGTGTATTATTTTAACAGATCAATAGGTACATTAATTCTAACAGGAAGCTCAGACTCTCTGCCTGAAGTTAAATTTGCCGGGTTTTTTAATTAGTTTTATTCCCCCACAAGGTTGAAATTTCTTTAGGAGAATCGAAGACAGGAAAGTAATTCACTGGAGAAACAGCAAATGATGCAGAAAATGCCAATATCCATTTCCTAAACAAGTCATAACTGGAATGCCAAGAATCCTGTTTCCGGCTCTAACTCTAATCGTATGAGTAATCTAAGGCCCTGATCGGAAGGCACATTTCACAAACCTGTGATATAACTTAAAAAGATGACTGAGGTAAATTAAACCCTGCTGAGCTGTGTGAGATAATGTCTTGAAGAGAACCCTAGAAGAACTAATGTTTGTTGTGGCATGATTTATATTTTAAAGGCATTTTCAACAGTGTAGATGGCCAAGTGCTGAAAATTTGTTTAGGGACATTCCCACTTGTATTTCTGCACTGCGTAGTATATTTGAGATTGGATGGAATCTGAAAACAGGCCTTTAAAGGGAAGAAACCAGTTAAAATAAAAATTCCTTTGTGTCTTTGACCTCAGCTACTTCATAAATTTTTCACCTTAGAAGCACAGTCCATCACAGTTGGTGGTTCTAGCTGGAAATTGGGTTGCTGTAATAACATGTGGCTCAGTGGTAGAAGGAGTGTAAAAACACTGAAGTTATCGTTGATTTTCTTAAAGACAGATGGGGACAGGACATGAAGACAAATGTAAGGTTTCAGGTTAGCCTAAACCAATCTTTTTGTCTGCCTATCTTCCACACTCTTCGCTTCTCTGTACCTTGGGAAACATGGGAAATTAAACTTGTGTTGGTGGCTAATCTTGTGGAAAAGTGCATGTGCAGTCCTTAGCCCAGACTGGCTTCAGCTCAGAATGAGCAGGGCCATCCTCTGAGGCTCCGTGACGAGACTAGGACGTGTAATGTTTTGCTGGTGCTCCTAAAAGGGGTGAAATGGCTTTGAGGAAGATTAAGATACTAATAGAAACAAATTGGTGATGTAATTAATGAAAAGGAGGAATTTCCGAGTGTCAAAAGCAGCGGTGGAAAAGTGGTTTTCTTCCTGCGTGTTGTCATTTAGGAGCTTTAGTGCGTTATCGGGCACGGATAAAACTTCCAACAACACGACTTGTGTGCGGTGCCTTCCTTTCCCCCGCCCTGAATTCCTGCACCGTTCAGTCCTACCCAGAGCTTCAAAGGCTTTAGCTGAAATCCAGGACGTGGGAAACGTGGCACATCAAAAGGTTGTTTCTCACTTTAATTTTTTGATCACCACCTTCCACAAAGTGCACTTTTACTTCTCAGGTGTGGACAGTCTCTAAGGGAAGACCAGTTGTCCCTGGAAGCCAGATGATGCTGATCCAGCAGTCCCATTCTGATCCACACTGGTATTAGGAACTATGCTAAAGACAGATATATACTCAGTAACAAATTCCAAGCTTTTCTGGTTGCTAGCGTGCATTATCTTGGTCTGCTCCTTCAGTCTGGGCTTTATTTTGGCCAGAGTAGCGGCCTGGCTCCCTACCAGTTCTTAGTCTAGAGCTGACTACGCCAGCTCTAGGAGAATAAACCTTTCTTTCCTAAGACACGTGGACATTCTGCAGTGCAAATGTTTCATATGAGCAAAACTTGTTGAGATCTTAGGGTGAGATATGCTGAGGAATGGTAGGTAATATTTTTTGTACTTCATGTTTTAAGAGTGCACAACAGGCATAGTAGAATGCGTAGATCGGCCTTTCCTGGGTTAGCTATCCAGACATTGTCTTCATTTCTCATTCAAATACCCAGAGCAGAATTTAGGAGACTTTGTGCTTACCTCGGTAGTATTTCAGACTCAAGGGATTCTTGTGTGTTGTAGAAGTGTAGACATGCTATCAAAGGCTCACTGTTTAGGTCATATTTTGCTAGGGTTGCTTTCCAATCAGTTTTTGTTTTCAATTCCCTCTTGATAGTTTTTCTCTCTCTAGCAGAGGGCCATTGTATTCTGTAACACAAACAGATGTTTAAAGTCTTCTGCTTCTAGAATACTTTCGTATTTCTATGCAGAGGATCTTTATTCTCTGATAAAATTGGCAAAGTCCTTTTTGGGTTATGTTAATCCTTATGAGTGAGAGAAACAGTCCTCTGCTAAGAGAATCTATTAAATACTGCTTATTTTTCAGTCGTGCCCTCTTCTGGACAGTCTTACAGTTTTTTGTCTCTTTGGCTCCCAAAACTGCTCCCAGCACCTGAGGCGTAGCTGCAGCAGTGCGGAGTGTGACGGTCGTGTCCCCGGAGCAGCCAGCAGTGCAGTGCTCGATGCTCCCCTGGACAGGTCGGCCCTTCTGCCCAGCTGTGTCAGGGCCCACTGGTGGCTTGTGTTTTTACATGGCGCTGCTCTCCAGTCTCTGGTCCTCCAATTTGTACCTGTCATTAGCATTATCCCATCCCAGGTAGGGAGTTCTGCACTTGCTCTTGTAAAACTTCATATGGTTGGTGATTGCCCAGCTCTGATCTACCCACATATGTGTCCATCAGGACATTTCAAATTAATAATCTCCCCTTCTTCTATTTACCACAGTTCTAATGGCACTGAATCAGCGCAGTTACAGGTGACAGTTGCTGTATGTTGGGGAGTAGTCGGTGCAGTATCTAGAAGTACCCAGCAGCCCTTTTAGGAATTCAGCAGAACTCAGTGAGGCACTGGATGCAGGCTGCTCGTGATTTATTGTTTAAGACCTGATATAAAGGGCTCACAGCTCACTTCCACATAGTGAACTTCCTTATTTTTCTCTGCAGAGAGTAGTCTCATGTGCTGCTTGTTTTCTTTTCAAATCTTCCACTTAGTTTTGAAGCATCTCGTGTAATTTATCAGAGGGAAACCTAAGTTCGTTATAACCCTTTTTATTTTTTCTTCAAGTTTGTGAATGCTTCTGCTGCCCCCTCTGAGCTCCGTGTACAAACAGAACAGCAAAATCTCCACCCTGTATGGTTTGGCACCTGGAAGTTCATCTCTTTCTTGATCAAATATGGGCATTACCACGATTTTCTATCTGTACAAATACCATGCCCAGGTAAATGTCTCGGAGTCAGGTTCAGCTGTGCTCGTACAAGGCAATATTTAACATGGTATCACAGTGCTCCCCATCTAATGCAGTGAACCCAGAGCAAAACTAATGTCCAATAAAGTAGCCTAAAAATGCTTCTCCAGTCTTTTCTTTTATACTTTCCTTCTGCTGGAAAACCCTGCTTTTGATAGGCTTGTTCTCCTTTCAGTGAATCCTGTCTTCTTTAGTACCATGCCATAAAAAGATGTCTTCTCGGAGGACCCATAGCTAAAGCCAGCAAATGGAAGAAGGAAATGGGTCCAGTGTGTTTCTATTTACAGGCAAAGATATTTTACAGATTATTTTGTATGTCTTGTGCCATTGCAAGGTCTAACATGAGTAAAAAAAATACCTGAGAAATCTAAAACCAAAAAGTGACTTTTTTTGTTACCAGCTTATAAATTTTGCCTTCAGACTTCTGGATGTTTGCATTAAGGAAAAGTGAAACAGCTTTTTTTCTGTTTGCTGGTTTGGACTGTGTCTTAAAGTTTAATCCTATTTCAATTTTAAAATATATTGTCTTGATATATTATTTTGAAGAGTCTGTATGTTGGATCTTTACTTTGAAGAGGAAAACATTTATAGATAGCTTCATTATTTTACCATCTAAGCAAAATGCCTGTAGGTATCTAATGATAACTATTTATTTTTTGTTACATTCTAATTATTGCAAATTAAGTTTTATTACAAAATGTTGTTCAAGATACTAATTGCTTAACATTATAAGGGCAGCCATCCTAGTGGAAATAGATTAGATGTGATTTATAAAAAGAAAACATTAATAGGCTTTTGGAAAATAATCCCGGTTATATATGTGCAGCAAGAAATAAAGTTCAGGACTGTAAGTACTCATCCCACAGGAATAAATCAGGACAAAAAGCAGCTAATTGGAAGAATTTCTAAGGTGTGCTAGTGGAAATGAATTTTCATTGCTTTATAGCTGAAATGCAAATCCTGTTGACAGAAACCTCAGTTATTGACTTGCAGCTAATTAGCAGCTAGCAGACTAGACAATTAGCTGGAACAGAATGGAGTTTGAGAAAGAAAATTTAAAAGTTTGCAGCACTCATTAAAAACAAGTTTCAGTTTCTAGAAATACACCAGCTGAATTGCCAGCATGATGGGAGTGCTCTGTGCATCTAGTCCGAAGTCTTTTTTATTGTATTTATAGAAGTATATATGTATGCTTATGCCTATTTGAAGAGATTTTCAATGAGAAAGTGTTGATTTCTTTTTTTTTTTTTTTCCTTAATTTTGGGATTATTTCCTGTCCTTCCTTCCCCCCACGACTACAGCTTTCACTGAAAATTAAACTCTTGAATCAGGAAATTTAAAAACTTAGGGATTCAGAGCAATAGAGAGAGGATTTTCTCATTGCAAAAGTCGGGGAAATGTGATGGCAAGTCCTCTGTGCAGAGCACGGGAGGCGCCCAGCAGCGAGAGGGGGCCCAGCACAGCTGATCCTCAGGGATGCCCCTCTCGGGGCCTGGGAGCTGGGCCGTGGGCAGGAGGCCAGGGAGAGTGCGGGCCTGCCTTTGCTGAGGTCGATGCAAGCGAGTGCGGCTTTAATTGGCATTGCCGCAGACCTTCTGTACTAATTTGGGGTTTCCTGCACTGAGCAAACCGGGCACCCCAGCAGTGTGGGACCAAAGAGCAGAGCTCTTGGTCAGCCAGTGCAGGTCTGCCCGAGGACGCTGGCACACGCTGAGTGAGACCTGGTCCAGCACCTCTGTTTCCAAAGGCACCTCCTGCGACACAAACCTGTCCTGCACAAGCTAAAACCTAAAGAGGTTGGTATTCAAGGCCTGGCAGGACTTCCAAAAGTGCCCTTGAGGACGTTCGTTGGGTGCAGTCTGCATTCAGATGGATGTAATGAATGGATAAATTCAATTAGAGACAGAGACGACAAAGTTGCACTCCACTGCAAGTAACGTACACCCCACGTGGTGTATGGGAACTGCATGAAATGCAACGCGACTGGCCAGAGGGTGCAGCCTTTGAAAGGTAACAAACAGTGTAAATCAAAGCCTGGTAAAATCCAAAACACCATTGCAGTTTTACAAAACCTGAGGTAAAAGCGAGTGCAATTAACCGTGGCATCCGTGTCCCATATGGCACCGGAAAGACAAGTGGGCAGAAAATATAAATAGATGTAAACTCCTCCTGAACTGTGTAATGAAGCTCTTCTGTGAAGATATCTGTAAGAACAACCAAAAAAAATAGTAAGAAATAATAACGACACGCTGTCAATGAGCCTTGACTTGCACGTTGATGGGAAGATGGAAAGAATCCCAGAAAGCAAAGATGGTTGGACTTGATGCTCTTAGAGGCCCTTGCCGACCTAAACGATTCTATGATATAATATTTATGGATATAATTTTGAAAGACAACAGCAGAAACAAATAGTAAGAACTATTGATCCATAGAGATATCCACATGCACTCTGAATACTGTTGTTGTCTTTTTCCTCATCTTCATGAGCAGTGGTAGGGTTTAGCTGCAATTATCAAGAGGGCCTTGTGCCACGAAATGCCTGAGGAAGGGTGTAGAAGCATGGTAGCTGAATTCTCTACCAAGGAATAAATTTGTGGCTGTTGAATGCTTTCAGCCATAGCGGGAGCTAAATGGTTCCTCAATCTTACAGAAGGAAAAAAAAGAATCGAGTTCAGATCAATAATGAAATGAATTTATATTCTTGATGACGATATCACATTTCTTAACATCTGCCAGTGGGTTCATGAAGGCTTAGTGGAGATCCCAGCTGGCAGAATAATATGGAATGAGCTAATGCTCATTTTAACAAGTTTTGGCAGGGTATGAAAAATGGGAGGTTTTTTGCACATTTGGAAAAATACAATAGGAAACAAGCATAGCCCCCCAAGATGGTAAAGAAAAAAGGTATTTCCTAGGTCTTTATTCTTTCCTCCCAGCTTTGAACCCAAAAACTCTTGGGGAGAAAAACAGACTCGGCTTGTGATGCACATTACTCAAATATTATCTCATTGACACAGTTCCTCTTTTTTTTCCACCCTAAAGCTAAAACTGTACTGACTTCAGATAATTCTGAAGGTGTGTACATAATTCGCAAACACATTGAAATTGAAACTAGAAGGGAACTGGTGATTGTCCAACACAAAGATCCCGATGTGATCTGTGTGCCTGACATGTACAGAAGTTACTTGAGGAGAATGAAGAAAACCAACTTGCTCTTGAAATGAACTGATGGAAAAAGCGTTTTTCCTGCAGGAAATGTTGTCATTTCTTTGTGTCCCTCAGAAGAACAGAGTTACAGTGGCGGTGGTGTTAGTGATTCCCAAGTGCAGCGGTGTGGGTGGATTTAGGTTAGCGTTCATCTCTCTGTGAAGGTGGCGCTTGCATCGCGGTGTCTCCTCCTGCCCTTCAGTTCTGTGGGCAGCAGGCTGAAGTGTTGGTGGTGCTGCCTCAGGGACAGGCCAGCGTCTCCCTCGGGAGATAAAGCTCTGCCAGGGAGGTCATGGAGCCGCATCACGTCACGCTGTGAAGTCTCCCTCGGGTTTTGCTGTGTCCACATCATTCTGTTAGTCACAACTGAAACGGAAGTTACAGCAAAATGGCTTAAGTCTTCACTGACTTGTACTTCGTGTTTCCACTTGGGTAACTCCCCAGCCAGAATTCTGTATGAAATAGCAGGCATGTTTTACATTTCATTTGTACAGATAGAAGTGATTATGGCAGGAATGAAGTTGCTTGTCATACCTACCACTGCCTAGAAAATAACACCGCTTGCTTGATACCACGCTGAATTTCTCACACGCGCGTATTTGGAGATGTCAGCGCAGGATTTCAGTGTATCTAAAGGAATGAGCTGCTTTTCTTTTTCCTTTCTCCGCCCTTATTCCACAGGGCGTCCTTCCTTTCTTTGTGTGGTTAGCAGTAAAAGTTGAAGTTGAGAACTAAGCATTGCTTAAGAAATCTTTTTCTTGTGATTCCTCAGACTTAGTTACCTTCAGGCTATAGAAGCTGGGTATGATCACAGGAGCTCTGCTGTCCTGCTGTTCTTTCCTCTCTGTTTTCCTGGGGAGATCACAAGGTGGATCTGCAATGGTACTTGTTTGCCGTTTGCTTCCTTTGATGATGTTTCCTTTTCCCCCTGCATTTAAACCTGTGGTGCAGCTGATTTACAATGCCTGCGACACTCCTACGCGTGCAGCAGAGAAAGTCACAGGTAACAGAAGTATTCTCTGGGAGGCAAGAATGCAGGCGGCATCAGAAAGGATCACCCTGGTTAGAACAGATGCGATAGCTCCAAAATAATTAGGACAAAGCCAATTAGTAATATTTTTCCAAGAAGGTTGTGATTGTGGCCAGTGAGTGTAATGTTATGAAATGCTAGAGATTGTAGGAGAACTATTTAGTCATGTTTCTTAATGTTAAGCATGATTTACACTAAAGTTCAAAAAATACTGTATTAACATGTATTTTAAGTCCTGGTGTTACAAAAGCTCTTTCCAGGTTCTGGTGAAGTCTTCAAGTGTGTCTGCTTGCAGTGAGAAACAGTTTTTTTCCAATTTTATTATACTCGGATGCAAAACGTGTTGTTTTGTTACACTTACAGCTTCCTGGAGTTACAAAACAAACATTTTAAAAACTACGTTTCTCAGAGAGCTGCTACCAGAACTGGGCATTAATAAGCATCTAAATTACATCTCTTGCCATGTAGAACAAATTACATTTCTTTTCATTAATATCAAGGAAGCAGAAAACAAGCTGAATCCCAAGTGAATTAAATGAACGTAATTATTTGCCATTTCTTTTTCTACTATAAACCAGTCCTTATTCAATTAAACAACTCGTAATCATGGACGTGCTATTTCAGTGGAGCTCCAAACAGCCGGTGTCAAAATTAAGCAGCGTTCTTATATGGTGTATACAGGACTTTGAACTCTGTCACCCTGTTCATGGCAAGTGTTCTGGTGCTTTGCTTCAGGCTAAACGGACCAACAAACTGCTGGGGGCTCTGCAGAGCTTTTGTCCTCCGCAGGCCTTTGAAATGCTGTGGTAAAAATGTTTAAAACATGAACGTTTCTATGTTTTGTTGAACCCGATTCCGGTTCTAGAGTAGGCTGCTAGGAAATAATCTTAAATTATTTTTCCCTGAAAGCAATGTGGAGGAGGTGTTGTTGTGTGTTTGTTTTTGTTTGAGGAGCTTGATGGAGGAAAAAACCTCATAATCCCTAAAATCCTTAATTACTAACTGTGCCACTGTTTCATTCAGAGTTTTATTACTTCCATGGTGTCTTTATTGGTCTAATCAGTGCTGAAACGATGAGATATTTTGTAAAATGCAGAGCAAAAACTCTAACATTTAATCCTCAAAGGTGTTTCTTCCCCTCTGCTTCCAGTGATATATTCCTAAATGGGTAAAGTTCTATTTTATGGGAGACCAGAGAAAAACCTCTCGTTTCTGCGGCTTCAATCAACATAAATGGATTTGTTAATTTTTTTGAGACTGTTCTCCCAGAACTTCTCATTTCTGCCTCATACCTAAACGTTTCTAAGCTGGTAGTTAATTGTTTGTTCCTTTCAGTATCACTCCAGAGATCCTCAATGGATTAGAACTTCAGTGCAAAACATTAACATAATAAGATAATTCTCATAATGATACAAAAGAAAGTGCCCCGAAGTGATGAAAGCAGTTTTCCCTTAATGTTGTTATATGCAGAGACAATTTGTGTTATAGCTTTTTAAAACCATATTCTGCTACCTGTGCTGCAGAATCAGAGTTAATTTCAGAAGAGCAGACACAGCATTAGGTGAAAGCTTGAGCCACAAGGTGCGAGAGACGAGAAATCTTCCCGTGGCTGGGAGCCTCCTGAACTGCTGAGGCTGCAGCACAGGCGTGCCCTGGAAAACAGGGAGATACAAAGATGCTGCCATTCTCTGTAGGGGTGGACGGAAGACTCCTCATTCTGAGTGCTCAGAAGGGAGAGAGTGGCTCGATCCTCTTAAATCAGCTCAAATCCCTGAACATTGCAGCGTTTGGATGGAATATCACTTCTTTTTCTTTACACAGACAATTGGTGTAAAATATTATTGCTGTTGAGATGATGTTCGTTGTTCTTCGAAGCTAGGTTACTGCCTCCACAACTGAATTCATGGAATAATTCCAGTAAGTTTCTTTGGATATTCTTAGACTCCTGTACAGACCGGTGGTCCTTTTTTTTTGTTGTTTTTTCTCTTTTGAAGCAGTTTTTCATTTAAGAGTAGCTGTATGCCAAAGACTATGGTCAAATATACTTCAGTGATGGTGACCTGAAAAGGACACTTGGAACAATGTGAATTACATCTGTACGTGTACCAGCTCATTAAAATCCAAACTTGAGCAAGTTTAGGTTCCGGAGTAAAGCCGGGCACTGATCTTGATTTTAACTTTTCAGTTCACATAATCTGCTTTATTGTCATCTGTTCTCTTTCCTAAATTCTTACTTTTTTGGATGTTTTTTTTCCACTGCTCTGGCTTCCAGTTAGGTTCAGAAACAAAACAACATCCTGTTGATTGCCATCATCAATTTTTAGCATCTACTATAAATTCCCTCTCTCTGAGATTTAGTATGGTGTCATATAATGAAGATTCTTTTTATATGTGAAAGGATAATTAACTCTTGGCTGGAGCTGTTTTCTTACATGGACAGAAATAGAATAGAAAAGCCATGGCTGTAGACCAGTTGTCTGCTTTTGAGTTCTGCTTTTTCCATAAGGGAAATGTATATTATTTTTTAGGGTGAAAGATAGAATAACCTGAACCTGAGCGTGCAGAATTACAGCATTTGACGTGTGCTGCACGCAGGTGTTCTGGGATACACTTGTTTCATTTGCAAGTAAAGCACCTCAGGATTTCTTGTTATTGTTTTGTCAGCGCTACAAGCTCAGCTTGAGATGTAAATCAAGCTGTGTTCATCCTGGTTCGTGCACCATTGCCAATAAATTGGTCTTGGAAGTGAAACTTAGCTGGCATATCCTGGTTATTTGGAGATGGAATCCGACTCCCATTTCCACAGTGGTCCTGATTCTTCAGAGCTCTTGCAGTACATAGTAAAGATACTTTTTTGCTGTTTGTTCTTTTGAGGCCTTTGGGAGGGCTCTTGGGCTCACTGCCTCAAATCAGTGTTTTCAAGATCACAGACAAACATGAAACCACACAGCAATGGGGCTTTGATAAAAGACTAATTTTAGAAAATAAAAACACTAATTTTATTAAAATAATAAATCTAATAAAATTAAGAGATGGTTTTGTGAAAGCATTTTATCAATAGCTCAGCAGGTATATTTTTCATTAGCCAGAATAAACTAGTTTCTCGTTCCAGTGCCTTTGCGAAATTCTCAAATCAACACTGTGTAGGATCCTCAGCATTAAACAGCCTTTTGGTTTTTGCTTTTTAAAATACCCATAATTTTATCTTTTGTGATTGTTCATAAACTCAGAACTTTTAAAATCAGTTTAAATCCTTGCATAAAGCTAAATCCAATTTGGGTGAAAGAATATGGCACTGTACTGTTTTTTCTGTGCTTGGGATTAATTTTCTTCTATTTAAATTTGCTCCAGTGGCACCCTAGAATTTACTTTATTGTATGAAATTGAAGTGCCACTCAACCATCAGCTCGGAGTGCCTTTTCACTGAGTGATGCTATAAATCAACATCATCAATGTTTTATAATATCAAGGAAACGGAACCATACTTATCTGTAGGCAGTTAATTTATATGTAATACATAGGCATTGGATTGAAACACTCAGATGAAAACAGAATAAAGTTAATAGGGAGTAACGGGGAGGGGGAGCGGAAAATTTTTTCTCCTCTAAATAGAACTTAAAAAGAGTAATTAAAGTCTTGAATATTCCTGTTCAAGTTTTTCTTATACTGTCATGCTCAAAGGGCATAGAAGGCAAGAAGTCAGTCCCCCAAATGGGACAGAGGTCTCATGATCGGTACAAATAAGAAGGCATTCTCTTGGCACTCAAAAGTATTGGTGCAGTGGGGCGTGATCTTTCATGTAGTAGATGGATGTCAGTAGTATTTTGTTAGCTGATGTGCTTACTTTAATTGATAGGGATATTTGAATGGATTTAGGGATATTTGGATGAACAGCTCTCCCTTCAGTAGCAGACTGTGACCTGCAGCAGCCCCAGGTTATCCTGCCTGGAGCACTCGTGGAGTTTGATCCTACAAACACAAATAGTTGCAGTCGTTTGACTCTGCTGAACTCCACCAGTCTGAAGTCCATGGAGTAAATCAAGGACATCCCTCAAAGGAGTGAAACTTCGCAGGGCTGTTGCATGGGTTGTCCTGAGCCGTACCTGGCTCTGTTCAAACGCAGACAGCCTGATAAATGCCCTCTCCCACCGAACTGCAGCTGTATCCAAATGTGGTTCGCTTGTGGTTGCAGAATCAGCTCCTAAATAATGGCCTGTCAGAGGAGGTTAATTTTCAGATCTGATACTCATGACTAGACTGTAAAGCATCAATTTAAATGTCCAAACATGGAAAACAGTTTGCCCTAGAAATTAAAATTAGCATGTAAGCTGACAGAATGTGTGCTGACATCTAATTACGGTGCATAATAGGGTTTTGTTCTACTGTACTAACACCTCTCTTATTTTTATTTTTTCTAGTCTTATTAATCTGGACACATAGGCTTTGTTTCTCTTTTGGGCTCTCATTTGCTAAGATTCTAATTCTGCTTCAAAATCCTGTTACGGTTGATTAGCAATTTTTGCCGAAAACAGTTATCTAGTAGATTAAGTAAGAATGTTATTCAGATTCTGTCTTGTCTGCATTTAAACATCAAAGCCTGAGAGGAATCTTGAAGCCGAGTCTGACATATCCTGTACCGTGCCTTTTTAGCAGCTTTACTCTCCGTTATAATAGGCTTTCGATAATAAGAGCCTTAAGGTGTCATCTTTTAGTTCTGTTCTGTATTTCTGATTGATGGCATTTGTAGGAGTATCGACTGCATTTAGCGAGACATCTGCGTGCCGCTGCGCTGCCGGGGCTGTGCTGTGGGGTCTCATTGTCACCTGGGGCGTGGCTGAGCCCTGGTGACAGGGGCGACGTGTCCAGGAGAGCCCGAGCTCCCAGGGTGTGCCTGCTGTAGAGCAGGGAAATGCTGGGGGGTGCTTCTGGTGGGAGAGAAGGGTTGCTGGGATCTCGAGGGTATCCTAAAGGTCTGTACCAATGGGTTTGTTTGCTTTTTACCCTGCTTGGCTTTAAGAAACATTGCTGGGCGCATGCAAGTAACCACACCCATCACGATTCCGAGGACCGAGCAGGGGCACATCAGCTGTTGGCAGATGAACACCAGGGCTGCTGCTGAAATCTTTAAGGACTTTTCTTAGAGACTTCAAAGGAAGTAGGGTTTAATGCCCAGCGGGATAAATCTCTTGATATATCCCCTGGTGTGCATGGCTTGAACACTGAAGGAGCTTGAACAGAGGGGCAAGCAGCACCTCACATGTTGGGAGTAAAATCTCGGGAAGCAGGGTGGACAGGAAGGTATCTGATAGTTGCATTTCATAAAACAAACGACAACAACCAAAGAAACCACCGAACAAACAAAAAAGAAAACAAAAGAAAGGCCAATTCAGATACGAAATATTAAATTGGCAGTTTGAGAGTGACTCCAAGGAAGTGGAGTGGAGTTGGGTAGTGTTGGCCACCTGGGACAGATTGGATTTGGAAATGGACTTGCACTTGGAAATGGACACAAGTTTCAGGTGTGGTTTGCTCTGTGTTCAAAGATGAGTAAAGAGGGTGTTTTCAAATGTAGTTCAGGAGTTGTAGTATCTGTGATTACCGACAGAAACGCAGTTTTAACAAACTGATTTGAACATTAATGTTTGTATAGAAACCTTCCTTTATGAATGACATTTACGTATAAACTTCACAGACATTATAATTTAATTAGTGCATTTACTGTGGGCTACAACAGTAAATTGAATTTCCATGTTTTCTGTTAGCTTTACGTAGAAGTGGGCTGACTTGTCATCGTGTTGGCTGAAGTACTTGCAGTAAATACGTGCCATACTGTTATCCAATGCCTGGGGCAAAATAAGTTAGAAAATAGTAAAGAAAAAACCCAACCAGCATTTCAAAGACTGTTAAGTTACTGTAGAAGGAACTTCTTATTCTTCTCCATATTATCCATGAAAAAGAATGTATTGCTAGAGGGCTGTATTTTTAAAAGTCTCTCCCAAAGCGTATGAACTTGCATAGTCCTAGGTGCTTGTATCAGAGACGTTCCCACTGGGTTGGATATTTCTAGACTTCACTGGACACCAGCCACTCTGTAGCAGAGACCTCGCGAGGTAACTCAGGGTGTTGAATGTTTCTGAGGAGCTGCACCCAACTACATGCAGTAAAAATTGATGCTGGTTATTTGATAGTTGGAGTGACTCCTCTGCAGCCGCCGTCCTCCGAATGACTGTTCATGGCTTTCATTTTTTGTTGGGATATAACCCAGCGAACGCCCATGCAACAGCACCAGCCAGAAGAATCCAGACGTTCTTCAGCATGATGCTGGGACTTATCAATACAGCTTCCCCGTGCTGGGTCCTTAAAATTGCGTTCGTTGAACCACAAGTTTTATTTTGATCTCGGTCATTCTTTTGTTTAATTCTATTTTTGTTCAGTTTCTCCTACGAAAATATTATCAACAGCTCATCTTTTCTTTTCTATTCTGTTGTTTCCCAGAGTTGTATCTTAAGTACGGGTTGACAGTATTTACCGTGTCTGATGAGGGTTGTAAAGCTGAGGTTTATCACCTTTTATTAAGACTTCTGTTTATCTGTAAAACTGGGAAGAAAAGGGGAAAAATAGAAAAAGAAAATGTTCTTCCCAGAATCCCGCTTGGGGTCTCAGAATTTGGTTTCCTTTACCCTATTTTTAGCTGCTAACATTTACGCTTTTAACTCACTTGAAAACCATTTTTTCTCACGAATTTCTAGACTGCTGCTTTGATACAGAAAAAAGGTCTGTCTTCTGTAGAAAGATTGTTATTAGGTTCACTTGGTTTTCTTAAAAAAGAAAATGATAGGGAGACTAATGGTGGTCCAGATCTTTTTTGTTGATACAGAGTTTTCTCATAATCCTTAGAAAAATGAATGTATAGACCTGACTGTTAATTGAAAATGAATATACATACCCAAATATTCTTGTATATATCCACATATTCTCTTATTTTCTTGATTTAATAGGTTTAGGTATTTTTCTGTGTTTTATATAATACAATGCAATTTTTCTTCCAATCTGTTGCATTTACAAAGGCAGTGCAGCACAGATGTGACCTGGAAGTATCTAAAAGAGGATTTAGCAACTGGCAGAATAAATGAATGCTGCCTTCTCTTTTCCGAGGTGCCTGGAAAGCAGGCTCAGTGCGAGGAAGTGTTTGCATGGCGAAGTTCTGCTGTAATTATCCTTAATCTTCCCTGGGTGGCCTTTTCCTGTTCGGAACTGTTCCCCGACAGAGCTGACGACTCTCATTTTTATTATCTATTTTTTATTTTCTTTGTTTTGGGTAATTTATATTCTCAAGACATTTTACCAGTCTTTTGCCAAATGCTTAATGTTCATTAACATTTGGTTGTTTACCAGATGTTAATGAAATGGACAGAAACCATGATTTTTTTTTTTAAATTATCCTGTTCTGCCTACCTCTAGAAATAGTTTAGAGCAAACGGTCTAAGTATAAGGCTGTTGTAATTCAGCACTTAGATATAATTTGAGAATAGATGATGGTCTATATCCTGTATTTAGAACTTTTTACACATGGGAAAAACAACAACAAAATCATTAGAATATTCTTTCTGTACCTGTGAAAGGAGGTGCATTCTGCACTATGGATCAGAGGGGAAAAATGGCCTGTAGCTCTCTTATCAGTCAGATTGAGGTTGATCTAGGTGATGTAGGAGCAAATCGATGTAGTTTATTGAATTCTACAGAGTTTTCTAGACTCTGGGATGAGTTCAAAGTCTAATCCATATGTATCTAATTATTCAGTAGCTCTAGATTATTTTCTGCAGATTCATTCTGTAATGGTGATTTTCTACTTTAAATGCAACTGTTCCATCAGTCGTGAGTTGTGCTGGCTGGTGCCGAGGGGCCAGAGCTGTGACGGGCAGCGCAGGGACGAGCCCGGGCTGTGGGCAGGCAGCAGGATCAGCATCAGGACACTTCCTGGCTAGGGGGGCTCAGGTGAGGGCTGCAGCGTCCAGAACAAGCACACTGCTCGAGGGGTTTTTATCACTTCCTTCCCTTGCTGGGTTTTGTAGAAATACTGAAATGGTTGTTGGGATGGGAAATGGAACCCTCCTCTTCCTCTGTCCCGAGCCAGTGCCCTCACTAGTGGACTGTAGGGAGCGTTCATCCTTCTCTTTCCTCTCAGAATCAGCCAAATAAAACCAACTTTAGCGGAAGAATTTATAAGAAGAAGAGAATTACATTGAGCCCAGTGCTGAGAGATTTCACTTGGCGTGCAGGAGACAAAGTTTTTCATCTGAGTTAGAGGTGAAATATGAGATTGAGTTATTTATGCCCACAATTAATATGATTTTTTTTTTTTACTTCTTCCCCTAGCTCTCTTTTTTTCTTTTTTTCTTTTTTTTTTTTTTTTTTTTTTTTTTTTTTTTTTTTTTTTTTTTTTTTTTTTTTTTTTTTTTTTTTTTTTCCCCAAAGCATGTTTTTGGTCACCATTTCATCCCTTTGCAAGATAAGGAAGAGTTTGTAATGTCCAAGACTCCTTCCTCCTCTAGCTCTCTCTCACGGGTCAACTGTTATTTTAACAGGCAGCACCCAGTAATACAGCAGAGTTTTAGGCACACGGAGATTTTCCAGAGGAAAAACTAAAATATAGGAAGTAGTTTTACAGCATAAGCTTGCTAGAATTTATTTAATTGCCCCTGCTCAAAGATGGTTATTTTTTGATTTAGCTGTGAGTGATAGATGATGATTATTCGTGTCTTCATGGGATCTTTTAATTCCTGAGAACCTCAGCAGCTGGGAAGGTGGAAACTGGAGTACAGTTAATATTCCTTGTCATTACATGCATTTGGAAATAGAGAGCTATGAGTAAAAAATATCCTGTGTCTATGATGTCATGGTTCAGATCTCAAAATAGTGTGGGAATATACTTTTATTTCTAAAATACAACAGAGTTTGTAGGATCTTTATTCAGATTTTTCAGTCTGATTTGAAGAATTAAATGAAAGATGATACGAAAGGAACTTAATACTTTAAAAAGTAGTTGTTTCCTAGAGAAGTGTTTTCATTTCTGGATGGAATTTAATAGACTGTTTCATAGAACTTCACTTTGGGACAATCTCAATGCCATTTCCCTTAATTTTTGTTATTTTTTTTCTGGTCCCTTTGCAAGAAGGAAATTTTCCTTTCGAGTCTCTAAACCCTAGAGAGTGCTACTTTAATGGCAAAAATGGTAATAAAGACCTGAAAAATCTGAACTGAGGTCTCACTGATGTACTAAATATTTTTTGGGGAATGAGGCTTATGTCAAAGTAGAATGCACAGTCTCTAGAAATAACCGTTTTCTCTGTTCTCAAAGAATCCCTTGGAGAGCTCATCCACAAGGAATTTACTGTAAGACTGTGATCTCCATCTGTTCCTGATGGATATAAGCACCTTCCTTCTGTCCTGTGCTACCGGAGCTGTGATAGCAAATTGGAAGAGTATTCTAGAGCAGTATTTCCAGGCTTTATTCGTGCAGTCAGCTTTGCATTGAGTCAAAAGATGCCACAGTTTTTTGGAAATGAATGCTTAGCCTAGCTGACTTTTTAACCAGATATGATCACAAATGTCCCAGGAAATTAATAATTCCAGTAGTAAAGAGAATTGGTATATTGTGGAAAATCCTTGTGCTGCGTAATAGTTTGTTTATTAAGCCATCTGTTCTTCCTTTGATAGCACATTTTGGAGAGGGGCACTTTACTAGGCATTCCAGCATCCCTCTCTGTGGCTAACCTACTGCACTAATTAAAGATCAGCTTTATAAAGTAAAAGTATCTAGCACAAATCTGGAGCCCCGCTCTCCCTTTGGTGTGAAGGACCACACGGCAGGAAATTTTTTCATGGATTTCAGTGCAGCTTTTCCTTCCCACTTGTTCTTTAACGCGAGGGTGATTTAAGGCAATAGCACACGCAGCACCATCAGCAGTCTGTTCTCCGAGTATTTAATGCAGGCCAGGGCACACACATTTCTGTGCAGCAGCACCCTGGAGTGCAGTCTGTGCCTCTTGGGAGGGAGCTGGGGGCGCTGGGGATTGTGACATTCCAGCCTCCTGGATGCTGTGGCTCAGCTTGGCCTCCATCAGAGCCACACCTTGAGGCCTCACGTGTTGTTTGTACCACAGCAGCTCCTAACACTGATTTTAAAATTTGATGAGTTTTAGTCCCGTTGTGGAGATGTTTGGCTTTCTGAGCTCGCTTGTGCAGTGACTACAGAGCTCATGGATGTGGGGAATTTGAGCTGCTGCAGAGGATCCACATCCTTAGGAAAGGAGGGGAGACCCTTTCTTAATGGAGATTGGAAAGAATCCTTCAGCACCACCTTTTCACATCCAGCAAGGCAGATTCTCACTCGGGTCCCTATTCTGCTTCGGGAGCTTCCAGCTCTTCTGCCCTGGTCACTGTGCCGTGGTGCTGTTTCCTCCCTGGGACGCTGGGTGCTGGCTGTGGTGATCTCCCCCCAGGGCTCTCCCTCTGCTGTTCTGAGCAGTGTTCCTCTCCCAGCAGATCCACACTGGGTTGCTTTTCCTCTCGTGCAGTGGCATCCCTGGCTTGGGCACGCTGGCCTCACGGTGTGGGGTGGCTTACACAGAACGGGAGGGGAAGGGCTGCCGTGGGCTGGGATGGCCTGGTTGGAGGGGCTCAGAAAACGCCCACCGAGCAGCTGCCAGCGCGTTCTACAAGGACAGTTTTTCTTCAGGGTTGGAGTGCAGTGATTCTGATGGTGTTATTTTTTGGAATGTGGGAAGAACCTTGTTCAGTTTGGTAGTTAGTTGAAAGGTTGACTATCTCAGAAGTGTATGAAATATTTTAATGCTGGGAAATCACAGGGCTTGTAAAACAAGTTTAGCGATTTTTCCATACGAAGAGATTAGATGGTGTTGATTCCTTTTGTGGCCTCACCTTTGCTCTGTGATTGAAGGATCCTTGCCTCCCTGCAGAGGTGGAACCCCTGGTTCAGCATACCATGAATGCACTTGGGGAAATAACCATGATTAAATGTTTTCCTGAATCAGAACCTTACTGAAATAATTACAAATTTTGCCTTACTTGAGGATAAATGATTTCTTGTTATCTCTTCTCCATCCCTTCAAGCCTGCCTCTTACCTCTAAATCTTGCCATCTGCCTTGGGTGTTTTGCTGCATTACGGTCGCATTATCACTGATCTGCTCTTTGGGGCTAAAGAAAGCAAAGTAGGGCAAATTGTATTGCTGCCTCTGTGCTTTAATCAATGTTTTCTTTCACGTCCCCCAGCCCGTGAGGGACCGCAGTGGCTCCAGATGGGCAGAGAATGGAGCATTTTCTGTGGTACAGATTTTGTGTTCAAAATACTATGAGCCAGCACATGCCATCCCTGGGATGGGCTGTGGAGAGTGAGATCTTCAGCACAGAACTGCCTAGAAAATGTTAAGCCTTCCTCATGAGACTACACATTTTAGGATTAAGGGGTGAGTGCTCTGACATTCAGATACAGACCAGCTTTTCTTTTGAAGCAATGTGTCTTTCAAACCCACCATGTTTTAGCAGTAGACCGGTAATTGCAGTGATTTTATTCTTCCTCTCTCCCCCCAGTCCTTCTCTTTAAAATAAAATAATAAATTAGAAAAAGTAGATTGTAATGAAAAGAAGAAATGGCTTTAAAACGAAGATCATTCTTCTTGGAATGCCAGTTTAGCTTTGTATCCTTTGAGATTACCCTAGTGAGAAATGGGTCACTCGAGCCATCCCTGTTCTGCAGCTTTCTGGAATTGGAAGTGGTTCTGGACCTCGTGCTGTGCACATTTGTAGGGCAGTCCCGAGCCCCAGCGCTGCAATTCTTTAATTGCTGGTAAAGGAAACAAACTGTAAAAGAATGAATGTGAGAAGTCCCAGAGGAAATGACAGAGTGGTTCTGAGGGGTGGTGAGTGGCAGTGTGGAACACAACTTGGCTTGTGGCACCAGCTTTGAACCCGCTGGGTGATGAGAACTGGAGCATGGGGAAGATGGGGCACTGGGAAATTCCTGTCTAACACAGACTCCTGATGGGAAATGAAATGCTGATATGAAACTAAATTGTACCTTTTAACAAATAATTCCTGTAGCATAACATTTCTCTTTCTGCAATGTGCCAGGAAATTTATTAAGGAATTTTGGTTATTTTATGCTCTTAGGGTACATTTTCACCTAGTAAGCTTCTCAGACACAGTTGACTAATTGATTCTAAATCTTGCTAAAAGCCAAGATTTATCCTCGTTTCCTGCTAATTTCAAGGTAGTTGAAAAGAGGCAGCTTAAGTAGCTAAAGATGAGAAACACCTTTTTTCCTCTAGCATTCTGTGAAAATGACATGATAAAACCAAGCTTTTCATTGTTCTGGGGACTCTTCATACAGTGTGCTTGAGATTTTTTTTTTATTTTAAACTTCAAACAAGATTAATTAGCTTAACTGAGAGGCTTTGATGAAAAAAAAATCTCATTTTGATACCAGCAAAGTTATATGGAAGTATTGTAAAAATGCTAACATCATAATGTTCATTGCATTAAAGAAAATTGATCAAATATAGTGTGAATCCCATCCTTTGGCAGCTGTTACATGTTATCGGCTCTGTGACCCCGAAGAATATTTATTGCTTAAGTACTCTTTTGCTGCCCCTGTCGTTCCTCCTGTTCTTCTTCCACATTGCTAGGGGAGAGAAGCCCCACAGAACCTGAGGTGTTATTCTCATGGTGCAGCAAAGACAGTTTCATGGCAGCAGTGAAATGAATTCTATTCCTTTTAATGAATGCTGTTTAAACCGTTTCACTCAGTAATCACCAGGACTCACAGTTGCATCTTTCCAGCGTGGCAAAACGTGCTGGGGCTCACTGGTAAATGCAGTAATGTGCCGTACATAAAAACAGAGCAAGGCTTGTGCAGGGAGCTCACAGGGAGGTTGTACAGCTCCCGCTGGATCTCGCCTGGCAGGATTTTACAGTGCTGTGGAGAGGTTTTAGGTGCGGCAGGCAGGGTGACGCGTGCGAGATGCCTGGTGAGGCTCGGTGCTGCCAGCAGTTAGTGCTGCGGGAGAAGGGTTTGCTCTGAGCAGAGGCAGTCGCTGGGAGCACTGCTCCAGCACTGATATTCCAGATTCCCCTGGAGGCTGGGCAGAGCTACTGGGGAACTCTGCAGCACAAGGACCAACATCAGTGACACGGACAGGTGTAGGACTTTGTCACCTCTTGAACTTGAGAAGCAGAGCACTGACTGCGCAGTAACTTGGTGTTCCCAGCACCTTGCTCTCGTATTCCATCCGGGAATGCAGAGTGCTGGGGACAAAAGGAAGTCTGCCTTTCTCTGAGCATCACCAGAGTCCTGTGTTACCACTTGTTCCTCCTGGCCCAGGAGTGTTCAGTGATGCAGAAGTACCCTCCGGTACAACTTGATCACTCGCAGTCATGGAAACCAAGCACTGAGGAGGGCCCAGTACTTGGGTATTCAGAAGGTACTGCTCAGCTGTCATTGCTCTACCACGAAACCAGTTTAATTAATGAGGATAATACAAGAAACTCAAATGAAGAGGCAGAGCTAAGTGGAATACAGAGCAGCCTTAAATCAATAGCAGTCAGGCTGCATTATGAAGGAGTTGGGAGGTGCTGTTGTTCAAGGTCTGTCAAAGTTTCCTCAGTAAACTTCTGTTTTCAAGGATTTAAAACTAAGTGTAATATCAGCTTTGAAACTTGCAGCTTGAATATGGAGATTTAGCATACCGTATCTGGGAAAATCCAAGGATACTCAGGGAAGCAGGCATTTTCTGAGATGTCATTTTAGTTCGAGCCTGCCTCATTGTCTCTAGCCTTGATTTGGTAGGGAGTGTAAGTCAACCAAGACCTACAACTGAGAAAACAAACCTCAGTCTAAGAAAGAACTGATCTTCAGGATTAGATTTTGCAGCTGACGTGCCTTACACAACTCTATAAGGGTTTGACTTTGCCTAAATGGGAATATATAATCTTTAGTTAAGGGGCAAATAATTTTAAATACTTTATTACCAGCTTTTAAATGTCAAATTTTATAAGACCTCACAGGCATAAGGGCATGTACTCCGATATTTCTAGATAATTTGAAATACCAAAACCATAAATCAGAGCACTTACTTCAAAAGATGGGGGAAAATAAGAAAGAAACCCACCTGTTTTCAGTGGGGGTGTTTTGGGGTTTTTTGTTTGTTTTTAAGAAAAGATACATAATTTTTTATTGAATTCATTAAGCATAAGTGTCCCGGTTTGAAAGCAAACCAGTGAGAGACTCCAAGTCAGAAATACAATTTAATAGGAAAATAAAATAAAATAAATGCAATAGTACAAAAAAACCCCCCACTGACAGAGTCAGAATACAACCTGACACCCTGTTGGGCAGGGTGTTGGTAGCAGTCCGGCTGAAGTGGTCCTGTTGAAGTGGTGATCCTGTAGAAAAGAGTCTGGTCTTCGCCTGAAGGTCCAGTGGTGTAGCTCTCGTTCCCGGGGAGTCCCGTAGGTAAGGGCTACCTGTGGTGTTCCATACCTCCGATTATACACAGATGGGAATGCTCAGCTCCTCCTCCTGGACGGAGCATCTCACAGTGGGATGGTGAGTCATGAGGTAAGGCATCGATGGGCCCAGTAACAGGAGATAGTCCGGAGAGCGTTATCTGTGAGTCATGTGGCAGAATCCCTAATCGCCCATTAAACAGAGATAGCTCCGGGAGGGAGTTACCAAGGATGAGTCATGGCAGGAGACAACGAACACTGCCCCACCTGTTTTGTGAAGATGGTGATAGAATACACACCTTTGGGCGCATCTTGCATTGTAACCTAGGACAGTAAGCTTGAATTTCAGTTCAGCTACTTATGCTTGGATTTGCCTTCCAACTCCAATTAATCTTGGCCTTAGCATAAAACACAGACTGGCACACGCTTTTCAGCGATGCCGGTGTCACATACGGGAAATGCGTGCACGTTAAGGTGATCTGAAGTGGGTGATGTCTGGAAGTGCTTCTCTAATGAAATGTATAATGCTGTTTCGATACTGAGGTAACCATTTTAGGATCACCTTAACAGCTGGAGTTCCTGATGACCTGGAGCACAGGTCGAGTCCTTATGTGCTCTGAGTCCCTAGCTTTTGCCTTTATGGTAAGGGAGAGCTAAAAGAAATTATCAAGCACTAACATTAAAGTCAAGTTTAAAGAAAAGATTCCTTCATACACTCTATTTTACCACAGTAAACCCTGCTTTACTTGTTGGCTGCCTGTTTATCAAGGTATTTATTTTAATAACAGCAAATAAAACATGACAAAGGCTTATCTGTTCTATAAACACTGGTAGAGCTTCAGAAGTCTGTCTGTAGCGTGGAAGAGCATGTTCCTGAGAGCAGTGCTGCTTACGTTATGGGCTGGTGAACCTTGTGAGTAAGTCTGGCCTCAGACAGATGCCACGGTGCAAAGGATGGGAGGGCAGATCTGTTCTGTGAGGAGGAGAGTATCAGGTTAAACATAAAGTGCCTTCTGTGATTTGCTTGAGCAAACCAGGTGACTCAATCTTTGATTCACAAGGGAAATTAGAAGTTCGTGTTTGCCCATCTGAGAGGAAGGTGACTGGGACAGAACGTCTCTCTTGTGCTTTCCTTGAGAGCCCTTTCCCACCGCCTGGAAACCAGTGTCACCCATTTCCCCTTGGAAAGGCACGTTGCAATGCACAGACATGGTAATGTTCATAAAGCAATATAAAGTTCTGACCTTAGTAAGCATCTCTGATCACTTGCGGGGTTTTTTGGTACTTATACAAAAATTTAAGAGAAAAAATATGTATTTGTTTTGTGGACTTACTGGGAACTTTGTGACTTACTGGGCCAGGGAACAGCCCCTTAAATCTGCATCGCGTCTGTCCACCCACAGTCTTCTGCCAGCCTGCAATCTGAAGCTGAAGGTCGTGTGTACGTGTTTCCATAGCCTCCCACTGGCCAGCAGACCTGGCAAAAATAATTCAGAGGCTTTTTGCAAGATTACTGCTTCAGGGTATAGAGAAATTGTACTAATCTGTCAACACATTTCTGCTTATATAATTGCCTTTTTTTTTCCCCCTTCTGGACTTGTCCCAGTAGAGAGCATGTGCCTCGGTCCCCTCTTGATTTTTCTTTTTACAGAAACAAATGTCAGCAGGACACTATTTGCAATTCCCCTTGGTGGCAAAGACAACTTCTGGGCATCAGAGTAATTTTCTTACACATGGATTAACATGACATTGTGTTTCTGATGCATTTGCAATAGATTTTAATGCGTGGTGGCTCTTTGTGTTGAGATGGTTGTCTCTTCACATTTGCGTGTCTAACTGTGACCTCAGTGACAGCTCCTGGGTCCCCTGCTGTGATAACTACTGGATCACAGAATGGACACAGCTTCCAATTTCCTGCATTCCGGATATTACCCTTGAAATTTCTAACTTTCAGATAAACAATGAATTAATTATTGCACTGATCTAGTTCTCTGCTCTCAAGTATAACACATCCATCTGAATAGTCCCCTGCACTTGAAAGGCAGCCAGCAGCTCTGTTTTCTGTCTCAGCTCATTAGTGACCTTGCTCGTTTACAGTTGCAGTTTAATTCCCCCAGAACTCATTTAGAGTGCAGCCTGCTGTTAGTGCCCCTGTAGTTACTGGAGTTCGAAGTGCGTGTCACATGTGGCATTTAAGATTTAACACCGCGATATGTAAATATATAGAATAGATTTCCTTAAGGCAGATGATTGGAAGTCTGCCCTTGCTACACTGACAGCGACTGGAAAAATGCTGATTGAGTTTATTAGAGGAAAATTAAACGTTTCAAACTCTGAGAGGGCACCGTGCGTGCTACAGAGCCTTTAGTGTTTGAGATCTGTTAGAACAAGAGAGGATTACATCCTTTGTACCTCTACAGATTGATGGGACCTGGATAACCTAGATAAGATGTTCACCTTTTAATTTGGCTGAAAGGGATGATTTAGTTTGCATTTCTAGCTGCGGATTTTAAATCTGTATCTCCTTATTGATATAACACAGAAGAATAAAGCAAACATATTTTAATGGACCACATCCATAAGCTGCTTACCGCTCCGTGCTACAGAGATAAGCCAAGTGCAGGGAATGCCTGCAAGATGGTATTACATGAGCAGTAATCCGAGTGCGCCTCATTCTTCTGTGCTGAGGGATGCACCATTGGAGCAACTGCATGTCAGCCTGGTTAAGTGTGGTGACTTCCATCTTTGTACTAAGATGCCTAAGAAAAATTAGGCCTAACCTTTATTAATGGCAAATATTTTCTTTTCTAAACTTTCTAAATCAAGTGGGCCTTGTTGTCAAATTAAAGTTCTCTGTAAGCAGAATGTATAAGCAGAGCAAAAAGAGAAAGATCTCATGGAAGCTGCCAAACGAGTTCTCCATCTTGTATCAATGAGTGCTCTCATACACGAGTTTCTCTTTTTATTGTAGTAATGACTTACTGAACAAAACCCCTTTTTTCACAGGATCACTTCTTTCTGCATTTTTCTAAATTTTGGTCTGTTTGCCACTAGTAATTTGTGAGGCACATCTTTGGGAAGAATTGGTACTTATCAGTTGGATTTTCTCAAAGTTCAAAATTGAAATGGACCAAGCAACTCCTTAGAATTGCAAAGAAGAAAAATCCCTTCTTTTTTTCCTGCCATAAATGGCAGGCTTTAACAGGGGCTTGAAGAGTAAGGATATGCAATATTTCCTCTAGTAGAGCTCGGTTATTCTGTTGTGGGAAGACTTGCTGTTCAGATAAATAAATAAAATAATCAGCTGAGATGCAGCAAATCAGCTTCTGGAAGCCACAACTCCATGTATGATAATAGTGGTAGAGGAAAAAGGTAAAAGCAAAATTTTTACCGAGGGGGTTTTGTGTATAACTAATGGAGCCTTGCTTGTGAGTCTTTCCAATCAGCACTGCTTGGTGACTATGGATTCAGAACAGCAAAAGCGCAGCAAAGAAACGCCAACACCAAAGCAAACAGTTTGTTACTGCATTGTGATAGTTTATCTCTGTCAAGTCTCAGAACATGATGGAAAAAATGGATTTCAGATAATTCATGAAGCCTGCAGCATCCCAGGACAGTGGGCTAATTAGTTCTTGTGGGAGAACCCAAACTGACCAGACAAAAATGTTTGTGGTTCATTCCTTTTTTATAACTTGGTTATGTTTTGCCAACCTGGCTTCAGACCACAGCATCGGTGAATTGCAGTTCAGCTCGGGAAACGTGTTTCTGTTTGTTTTGTCCTCGAGCAGAGAAATCCCCAATCTCTGCTTTAGTCATTCCAGAATCTGATGGCGTTTCAGGTGGCTGTGAGAAGGGGATGATGAGAGGCTGACAGAAGTATGTGGGGCATTCAGTTGTACAATGCTCAGTGGCAGGATGCATAAACAACAGACAGAAAGTGGTTTGGGAGAGCAAAATTCCCCAGAGGATTCTGTTTGGAACATATTGCCTTATTCCAGCTCTCTTAGGGTTTGGTTTTTTTTCTGTCCAAATACATGTGCAAAGTGTCCGAAGCTCAGCTCCTGACCTTCCTTCCTGTTCTTAGCACGTGCTGTAGAGCACAGAGAGGGGCAGGCTGGGGAGCAGCAGCGCAGGGTGTGTTCCGTGGGAGAAACGGAGACGCATCCCGTTGTTCTGGGCTCACTCAGGCACGAGAGTCCCTTCTGCTGTCATCCACTGGCCCAGGAAGCCCAGATACACTGGGCATGGATGCAGTGTGGGAAGGCCAGAAAGCGGAGTTGGGAGCGTTGTTGTCGTGGTACTTACGTTGTTTAATTTCTAGTATGAGTCATTAAACTTAGGAATTGCACAAAATGGCAGAGGGATAAAAGGTTGATAGAGGCTGTGTCAGTTCGTGGGTTGCATTAATATCTTCAGCTAAATGGCCCTGGTCAGTAGGAAATAAAGGACAGACTGATGCTGGGCGCTTGGAAACACTGAGAGCTGCAAGGGAATTGATTGCCTTTCTTTGTGATACCAACTGTCTGCTCAACTCTGCTACTGAGGCTGGATCTGCCTAGATAAGAGCGGAAAAATTCTCTTCCAGCCTCTCCTTTCCTTTTCTGATGCAGTAACTATTAGAATTCTGCTGGGGCTGGAACAAACTCATTAATTTGGATGCTCAGGTGCCAGTTTGAGAGAGATACATCCTTCCGTCTTTGAACCTCTCCGTTCTCTGTGTTGCGTGCAGCTGATGTCTCTGCTCTGGAAAATCCCTTTGTCAACGTTGTAGAGCATCTTCTGAGGAATGTTCTGTCATTCCTGCAGCTCATTAAATGCTTTACTCTGCAGTAACCCCAGCCTGGTCCAGATACCAGAATTTGTGTTAGGAATCCAGATTCATTCCTTGAATTACTGATAAATAGAACCCCAGGTGTAGAAAGGCTGCGTACAAAATCTGGTCTTCTGCCTCTGTAGTTAAGGCACCCATCTAGCAGGATTTTCCTGCATGAATTAGGGAAGAAAAGGAACCCTGAAATATTTATTTAATGAAGAATTTACACGTTGGAAAAAAAAAACAAAAGACAAAGCAAATACACTCGTAGCTGAGTGAGCTACGGTACACCTGCTTGGTACAAAAATTGTGTCCAGTCTGGAGGTGAAATGTGCTTGGATCTCCCTAGTTTGTGGAAAATACCTGGCCTTATTTAAGAACTTCTCCCAACTGTGGCTGCTTCTCATCTGCACTATTAGACCCTCTAATAGGCAGTCACCCTCTCTCCCTGCAAGGGAGAATGCTGGCAGTGTTAGCTCCACATATAGCCTGTGAATATTCTGTACAGTGAATTCCTGTGCCTGAAGGAACAGAAGTATTGTCTTGCCATTTTCAAACCTGTTGCTGCATTTCTTATTATTTGTTTTTCTCATGGACACATATTGCAAACTTGCTTTTGTAAACAGTAATTTGCAAACTGCTTTGTTTGCTTTTAAGTGGGTTTGTGTGACCTCTACTGTGCCCGAAGGCTTGGAGGGCTTGGGATTCTTCTAATGTAATTTTTAAAAATAAAAGTGCTTCAGTCTTTATTCAATTAATACAGCTTGGCTAAGACAGTTAAACTCTTTTTCCTTTTTGCAATTGAAAAGCTCTCATTTTGTTCAAGAGTTTAAAAAATAAGTTCTGTTGTATTTGGTGTGATTTACAGTAAGTTTATTCAGGCTGTAAAATATGCCTTACTGTTCTCTCTATTGCTGATGCTTTTTCTTCCTCTTAATGCAAGACAAAAATTCTATTACTTTTCTCCATGCCTATAAAACTCATAATCTGTGTAACCTTGGTTTTCTTTGCCATGTCACTCACAGCTCTTCCCCTTGTTTTGTTGTGGATAGTTTTTAGTCAAGGCAATGTCCTTTCTAAAATGGCCCTGGATTAAACCAGGCTTCAGTCATGCTAAAATATAAAGGACAAGATGGTTTTTATTCCCAGGAGCTTTTCAGCAGACCTGTGCTTCTACACTGCATGATGCTAAAGACTGAAGGGAAGTCTCCTTTGGAATTAAAGCTCATCTGTTATTCTCACACTGCTGCCAGAATTTCCAAATGGTCAAAAGATTACGAGGAAGCTCTAGCTGAGCGTGGCTCTGTTGAGGTATTTTCTTTAAGTAATCTTGGTGTCAAAGAAACAAGATACATTTTGAGTCTGTAAGTTCTCTGTTATCATCCTGGTTTTCTTTTCCCCTGAAATGCTGCCACCTTCTGTTTTGTGGTTTTGGGAGTGGGTGTGTCCGTCAATCAGACAAAATCTCTCAGGATCTCAGGACAGAACTGAAAAGCAAAAATCTAAATGAACACCTGCCCAAATACAGCCTCATTGTCTCCATTTGAATTCCATTCATCCAGCTTGACATGACTGAAATGGAAAACCTTTTAGCACGTGGAAATTCCAAATGTCGAGGTCGTCTTCTCTTTCTGCAGTACATAATGGATTAAGGAGTGGCATTTTGACAGGCTATTTCCAAAGCATACATCTGTAGTCTGAATGAAAAGAAAAAAATACTACAAAAGTTACTAAAGAGAAAATACTGAAGGCTTTGTCTTTGGTATCAGGGATGAACGAGCCTTTGAGGGAATCCAGGTGGATGCTGTGAGGACCTTTGTGGTGCTGATGCTAACATGGTTTAGCATTTATTTATTCATTCATTTTATTGCTACAAATTGTACCCTGGATGTTTTTTCTTTCCTAGTTTGAGGTTTGTTCAAACCTCCTCCCACTCTGCACCTTAAAGCCTTTGCAGTCCAGTCTCACACAGTCTGGGCTTGCTTTCTTTCACTTTTTTGCTCCCTTCCTAATCACATCAGCCTGGAGAAATAATTCCCTCTGCCTCGTGTCAAAGCTCCATTGTTTGTACTGCGGACTATGGGATTATATTGGATTATATTGTATTTTTCTAGACTCTCCTTTCTATAAAATAACTGTTGTTTACTTTGTGTGCAGTTGAGCATTTTATTTGCTAGTGTTCAGAGAGGTTGTTCCAGATGTTCCTCCTTAGGAAGGATCCATTTAGGGTATGCTGAGATCCCTGTGGTGGGAACCAATGAGAAACCAGAAGTAAATCCTGAAAGATGCTTTGTAAAAGTGAAGAAAATAAAGAAAAAAATTAGTTCTAGAAGTACTTTTCTATCACTTAAAATCCGAATGTCTGAATTTGCTTCAGAGGGGTAACTAATGTAATTCTTCGCTTGCTTAGCCTGTAATGGAAATGTGTCCACTTGTCCCGGCTTTGTGTGTCCTGCAAGTGCAGTTGCTGTGCCATTCGTGAATTCCTGCAACAAGCAGGGTGCTGGTATGCCTGGAGTCACAAGTCAAATGAAATTATATTCTTGATGCCTTTCATCGACAGTAAAATTGATTTTATGGATATACTTGAGGGCTTATGACCTTTCAGAATAATTTTTTAAATAATTGTGATCTCTGCGAGTTTGATTTCTGGATACAAAACGATGTATTACAGTGGTACTGTTCAAAACAATTTCGTTAAGAAGCTTTGGAGAGAAACGTCACTGCACACTTCTCAACTAGAAGTCAAAGTTCTCTCTAGGTAAGCTTTTATTACACAGATCTATGGATTTTGGTCTTCATGGCAATTTAAATGTAACGTAACTGTTTTCAGCTTCAGCCAAAAAAAAAGCAAAAACCAAAGTACCACCTACATCCAGTTCTTCCACTCGGCCACCTGCAACTGTGCCCGTGCAACGCCACCGTTTCAGACTTTAAAACTGCAAATGAATGACTCCAAGGCTGTGAGATAGGGAAATGTACTGGTGATAATTGTTCCTTTCATTATCCAGGTTTCAGTGAGAGTCAGCAAACTCTTGTCCAGGCTCTACCTGATCTGCGGAAATCAGGGTTACTCCCAGGGGAGTTGATTCATGCAGCTTCATGGGCTGATTTGCTGGCTTGTGTCCCTGGGACTAGATTTAAATTAAGTGAGAGATTGCTGCTTTTGGTCCATGGGTGGTGTGTGTAAACACACAAATATCTGTAGGAAAGACCTGTAAACACACAAATATCTGTAGGAAAGGCACAGGTGAAGGGACAGAATTGGTGAGCTTTGCCTGGAACAGAAAGAACAGAGTCAAAACTGTTGGAACACAAACTCACAGACTCAGGACCTCTCCTTAATCTGTCTTCATTTGGAAGCTTATAGGAGACATCGGTCTCAGGCAGGCAGAGAGAAGATGAAGAATGTTCTCCTCATGCCCTGGGGCAAAGCAGGACACATGGCCATGCATCTTCCCTTCTCTCTGGGCGCACAGCTCCCCCTGGGACTCTCACTTGCTTTACTGTCAGTGCTTTTCAAATGTCTTCTTGTCTATTTTTGTCTTTTTCCTGACAATTATGCCTCTCCCTTTGGGCTAGAGAAGGAAGTATTGTCTTTTACCCTGAACCAAACCTTTAGGTGTCTCTGAGGTGGCTTTTCATTAGAGCAGAATCTAGAAAAGAAATAGCTGTAGGGAAAAAAACTCACAAAATTAATTCCCGGTCCTAAGTAGCCGGTCGTCCTTCTCACATCCACATGGAAAAGACGCAGGGGGAGTTTGGTTCCAAGGAGGTTACAGGCCGTACGTGCAGGAAGCTGGGAGAGCATTCCCAGCAGCGTGGCACGGTGTGTTTAATGCCGTTATGGAGATTTGTTAATGGGATTTTGCGCGAAATGCTGTGCTCCGATGAGACACGTGAGAGCAATCGGAGTTTGCTCAGATTTGCTGTTCAGGCCACGTTTCTGAGTTCCACGCTACCCAAGAGCTCCACATCCTTGGTAACTTTTGGCAGTGGGTAGAAATTGCCGTGCATTAATACCTCACAGGTTTCCTAACTCCAGCTGGGACCTGAAGCATCAGAATGAAAAAAAGAACCTAATACGTGAGGTTTATCTTGTCTGCACCAAAAGGTAAAAATATCCTAAAATAAAAAGGAGAAAGAGAATTTATTCAGTGACATGATCTGAAGCAGCGATGTCAATCTTTTCCATGAATTTCCTTACACTGAGGATTTCAATCTAAACTGTAATGTTATTAAAATCAGTTCATTTGGTTTTTTCACTTTTATCTTGCTCCTTTTATCAAGTTATTTTTTGGTTATCAGGCACTTTTTAGTGGGTACACATACATAGGCTTTATGAAATAAGTGTTTCGCTTTAGTGGGTACACATAACTACACTTGATAAAATGAATGTTTCACTGTGGGACTACAGCCTAAGGTCACTTCTCTGGTAGTTTAAATAATTGAAGAGTTTCAGGGTCTTTGTGAATTGGTCTGTAAAAATCCATTCTTTTCTCAGCAGTTATAGTGAGGATGTTTAAAAACAATATGAGGGCAGTAGTGATGGAATAGTAAAGGCCAGTTTTTGTCCATATAAACTTCCAGTAAGAAAGAAAAAGTACTTCCAGAGTGGTTTTATTGATTGCTATAGCAGCATGCAGTGGAAGAGTCAGTGTATTTATATGTAGGATTATGTTCATAACTGCTAGGCTTGGGTGCAGCCCTGGACTTGCTGAAGATCATTTTCTCTTTGTCCTGTGCTGGCACAGCACGTTCAGCAGCCTCTGCTGTCATCCATGCCCGGTCACGAGCAGCTCTGGGGACAGTATGTGCCACTGGGCGTATTCGGGGCTGTCTGAGGTGAGTGTCTGCCTTAGGTGTGTTCTCTGAAATGGGTGGTAGCGGAGGGTTCCTGCGTGAAGCCTCCCTGCCGGGAGCAGAAGTTCCGTGGTGTTCAGCTCGGAGAGGCCGGCTGAGTGTTTATCTGCTCGCGTGCAGAATGCCTCGTGCTCCGAGGAGCAGCCGGGAGCTGGATGCTATCGACTGCACCCCCCGAGTGTGTTGGGTTCACCTCCCCACATCCGTGTATAGATTTGCCATCGGGTTATCTTCACAAGCTAACACGGAGTAATGAGTGCCCTCCTGGAGCCATTAGCTGTGTGTCCCTCAGCACGCAGGCGTCACAGCCACTGGGGACTCGGCTTCTTAACTCCTGCTCAGGCGTTTGGATGTGTCCTTTTCTTTCGCAGGAGTGTGTGAGGGGGTCAATTAAACCGACTGAAGTTGGCTTAATTGGTCCTTTGACACTGATGGAAGCATTTGAATTACTGATGAACTGAAGTGGCACATAAATGTAGCAACACTCGGTTATGTTTTCGTCATCTTGGACGTAGCACGTAGTTTTGGTAAGGATGTATTCTTTTGGAGTAGTTCGCTCTGTATTTCTTAGACGTTTAAGAGAAAGCTTCAGAAGTAATTGCAGAATAATTCTAATAGAAAGGGATCTTCTTTCTGCGTGACTAAAGAATTGGTACAATTTTTCTCAAAGGTTCTTTGTTCCACAATTTTTTCAAAGATTCAGTTATTATTTCCAAGTAATTATACAACTAGAAATTCATGGAATGCGAGTTACTATTTTAGCCTTAATTAGAAAATGTAAGTAAGAAAACACAACTTAATTCACTAAGCAAGTGCCCTAAGCAGTCTACTGATTTCCTGCTCATTCGAGTCTTCTGCTTATTTCAGAGAATTTACGTATCTGATACATTTTCTTTAAATATATTTGATTTCCATTTACATACAAAACTTGCCTTATTTTCAGACCTAGTTTTAGCAGTGCATGAGGTACGATATCCAAGATTTCAAACCTTAACTTTTTTTAATGAGTTTATCGGTTGTACCAAGGGGATCAGTGGTTTGGCTTTAAATAGCTCATGAGAAACAGCTGGAAATCATTTATATAGGCTTGGAAATTGTGTCAGTGTTCCTTTGTGTAGAGAAATAGGATGAGATTCTGTTTCATTTAAATGTTTAAAATAACATATTTATAAAGGAAGAAAATCTAGGACTATTTTCATTCTCTTTACAAATGAATGACAGCTATGGGAGTACTGACATGTATGAGCTAAAACGTGTGTAAAACATTTTGATCAAAGTCTAAAAATGTAACTTTTATGGAAGAACCTATACCCTTGCAGGATAAATTTTGCCGTGTAATAGGTACTAAGCTTTGTAAGTTTGTCTCTCCAGCAGTCAGTATTCACAACAAAACCCCTTTCCAGGTGTTGTATCCGTTTCAGTCCTCCTGGCCTTAAATATAGCTGTTACTGCTACTCCAGTGTGAAGGATTAGTTGTATTATCTTTCTAATTGCAATTTGTCACCTTCTGAGTAACCCTGAACGCAGCTCTCATCCTCAGGTTTAGAAATAAATGTCGTGCTGCAATTGTGTGCAGGAGACCTGCTCTTTCCAGGAGTTTTTGAGATCTTTAAAACTCTTGGAATACTGAAGGAATTCTTGTGTGTTTATTCTAATGGCTTTAGATAGGTTTTGGTCTGTGTGATTTGTCTTGTTCAGGCTTTATTTTATGTACAATATCTGTCTTTGGAGCTTTAGTTTTCAAAGTACCAATCTAGAGTCTTTCCCCTCTGTTTTTAACCAAGTGCCCCAGTTGCTGTCTCCCCCACATAACTGATAACGTCCTTTTCTGTAAAGGTGTGTTTGGTGTGTGTGGTGCGTTCACCTGCAGCGTGCAGGTGGGTGTTTGAATGCCCCACACAGTCCTAAAGCACGAGCTGGGCATTGCTCCTCTCCTGCTGCCTTTGTTTCCTCTCTGGTTTGGCCTCACGGCCCCTCTTTATTCCGCTGGCAGGAGGCCTCTGCCCAGCAGAACCTCTGCCCAGCAGAACCATCCACTTCAGGATGTCAGGGAAAGGCCCTGGAATGGAGTGAGCGTGGAGAAACAGCACAGCTGAGTGCGTGGATTGTCACCTCTGGGCTTCACCTGTGCCCAGGCTGTTCTGCACCATCCCTGAGCGAGAGCAGGGCCCCCTGCCAGCCGAGCACAGTCTGCTGCACTTCCAGGAGAATACTGCGCAGGGGGAAAGTGTATCTTAACCAGGAAAATACTATCTAAAGCCATGGTGGATGTGAAAGAAGCTGCGTTTATAAACAGCTCATCTTTTAGCTTGTCGGCCACTGCTGTCGGAAAAAAAAAGAAATCCCTTTTTACCTCTATTCTGAGTCCCTGAAGAACACTTTAATGATAGTTGGGTTGTTCAGAAAATAACCACAGCGTGTTGGTGGCACCACAGCTGGATTAATTTTGTTTTATCCCTTCAGACTCTCCACTGTTTTGCTAACATAGCTTTTACTCATTACCCTGTTGAGATTATGGCATGTGAGGTCAGCTATCAGTACGTGCCTTTTCCCCCCTTTCGTTCACTCATCTGTCCTGGAACATCCTGTTTCCTGCTGAGTGAGAATGTTATCGTCCCACTCTGGCTTCACGTAGGGTCTGTTCGAGTGTGTCAAAGCAAGATGCGTTCCCTCTGCTGTCTGAACGTTTTGTGGATTCGTAAAGAAACAATTTCCTCTCAGAAAGATTTTTGGATATACTTTTGATTTTTACTCATGATAAAGATTTTGTAAGTCCGTTAATGCAGCTAGCTGACAGATTTTACCACAGTTAGTAAAGGCATACGAAAGGCTTTATTTGACCCTGAGCATTTGTAGGAAGATGGACCCAAGCATTTAAAATGGTGTTTGCCTAAATATCGCTGTTCTTAGACCTGGAAAATGCAAGATGTAACTCCTGGACATTGATGGGAGGAAGTTATTACTCCTCCTTTGATGTTGCACAGGGCTTGCAAAGCTCACAGCACTGTTTCTCCGTGCCACTGTGAGCTGGACGAGGAATCAGAATGTGACCACATTAAACACTACGGAGAAGGGACTCGACTTTGAACTCTGTACTGCTGATAGGGGTCCTGGCAGCAAGAGATTACATCCTGCCTCACCTCAGTGTTTCAGATACAGCCTTTATGCTTCTCTTTGATTTTTAGTAAATGAAATCAGGGACTTCTTTGCTTTATTTACTCGTTGGTAAGCTGGCTTACTCCCTCCTCACTTGTTGTTGCTGTCATTTATTGTGGATGGTTCTCCAGTGCTAAATGAAGTGTAAGCGTAGGAAGTCTTCACAAAATCTGGTTTATTTTCTCCTGCATCTTCCAAACACAAGTGTCTAGGACTGCTTTTGTTGCTGCTTGATATGCTTTTTTCTTCATTAGATAATTACTTACATTCAAGTAGGCTTTTGTTTTTCCTTGGATAGTGTAATTTCCTCTTTCTGCGTAGAGAGGCTATTTAAAAGGTAATTAAATTAAATAATGGGTGAGCACACAGAATACAGTGATTGACTGCAGGTGATAGTGAGCAGAGATGTACTTCAGATATTTATGTGCTGAAGCAGGATCCAAAATGCCATGTTCCTGTAAGAATGTATTGGGAGAGGAGGAGAGGTGCTGAGTTATGGACTCTCATTAGCAGTTATTTGTAACTTCAATCTTGTTGACTGGAGAACAGTTTTGTTCTGTATGATTATTTACTACAGGATTGTCTTCGGCAGTATTTGCTCGAGATAACTCTTGATGAATCAGCCTCACTTGCTTGGAAAGCGTTCATGTCTAGTAAAGCAGTACTTGAATAACAGGATGGCAACACAAGATGTTTTGCTGGCAGCAGATATGAGAGGACAACTTCTCCTGAGAGTGCTAAATTTAATCTGAGTAGCACTTGATCCATATTGCTGACAGGTAAAGCTGAGTGGTGTTAAAGCAACACAGAGACGTTTTGGTGCGTGAGAACGGCAGATACACCCTGTGTTCACCCTGCCCTGGAAAGGAGGCACGGGTAAAAGGGACCCACCACGTGGCAGGGCTTCTAATGCAGCACTCTTGGGTTAGTTACTCCTGTTTCTCGAGCTGAGTCTCTCTTCTCAAGAGCAATGAGAAAAAAACATTCTGGAAGTGCCTGAAGAACATTTATCAAGTTATTTCTGAGCTTGAGGAAAGCTGCCTTGTTGCTGCTGCCTCCCCATTTGCCAGTGTCATTTTTGGAAGCGCTCTAGGCCTTTGCAGCTCCCTGGCTCGGAAGTGTATCTATAAATTGGAGAGAAGCACAACGTGGAGGGGCTCTCCCTGTGTGTGAGAAGCTGCATCTCTTTGAAAGATGCTGATATTTCAATACAATAAATTGCTGCATCCCATTTGCAGGGTGTCCAGACCCTGTAGATGCTGACTGTGCATTACAAAAGCGTCTGAGCTCACAGCCTAACAAACAGATTCGTGTTTAAGGGTAGTCAGAAAGGAGACACCTCTTGGGGGGCTGAAAGCATGAAGGCTCTTCTCCGTTTCCAGGCTTTCCAGAGAGGAAAAGAGCAAGCCCACGTGTACACACCTGTGGCATAGAAAGTGTTCATTGCTGGCTCTGTGCCTTGTAGGGTAGAAGATTAAAAATGCATCGGCATCACCGTTTCACTGGAGACAGCACACAATAAAAGGTCAGAGGGAATAAAGCTGGGAGCTTCCAGCAGCCAGTTGATTTTCCTGCACCCTAAAGTATTTGCATACTGTCAAATAGTATATGAAGTGACATAGCTTACCAACAAAGTGAAGAAATTATTAAAATGCACATAACACCAGAGTAGAAACCTGTGTAGTCTTTTTATAGTAGTTTTCATGGTATATGTTAATTATTTACCAGAATGAGTTCCCTGCCTAACAGAAATACTTAAAGAAGGAGATGCCAAAGACAAAGAAAGGAGCACAGCAGTTTCTTCAAAATAGACTCTTGCAAAATGTGTTCTAAGCATATTTTTGATAGAAAAAGGTAAAAGCGGACCCTGTGTTTTTCCTAGAGCATGTTTGAAAAAACCCACGTAACCTATATTTCAGCCTCTCTGCAGAGATCCAGGAGAGACAATTGCCAGATGGCTCCAGACAATACCTTGTTCCATGCACACAGTTGCTCACCACTGCTGAACAGAGCGCTCTGAAATCCAGCGTTAGAGGGGGCCTCTGTTGTTTCTCAGTCTGATCTCACTTGTTTTACACGTGCTTTTGCAGTGTCATTCCAAATGGCTTCAGCCTCCCCAAAGCAGCATCTCCGATAGCCCTCCTCTGGAAAATGAGTGCTGTCCTTCCTCAGAGAGCAGTAACAGAGAGACAAGAATGTGCTTTCATCCAGATTTTTGATAACTCCGTTCCGTGGTGTCTGCCTTCATTTTCTTTCATTATGGTATTCATCGGAGCTCTGGGAAACTACTCAAAATGTTTCTTTGAGGCTTTTTTTCCCCACAAAACTGTTTGCTATTTCACGCAATTTTGCTTCCCCTCAGATCCACTTTTTCCATAAGATTTGACAAAATTGCCTTCTTATTTTTTATGTCAAGAACAGGAAAATGGCAAAATCAGATTCTTTCTCTTGGTTTGGAATGAGTAGATGTTGGTCTAGTTCTACTGGAAAGCAACCATTCTACTGGTAACATAACAATTTAAATATATAAAACCCCATCAAATGTCTTAGTAACACGGAGATCCTTTGTCCTCTTGTATATCCTTTAAAATAGTAAATATTTTTTGCCTCTTTAGGAAAATATTTTTGTGTCTTAAGAGATGTCGAGTCTCTCTGTGGTGACACTTTTCTGTCAGTTTCGGAATATCTAGTTCCACATGTTTAGTATAAGATACAAATTGCAGTACAGCCCGGTATATTCTGAGTCCAAGACGGCACATTGCATATTTCAAACTAAAATTCCTTTCAAGGAATTACGCTATTAAATAATGAACACGCACACGTGTCACCTTGCTGCGGAGTGCTGCAATATTCATTTTCTCTGAATCCTTTGCCCAGGTCTGCGTTGTTCTCTCCCAGTTTCCTGTTAATTATTTTATTTTTACCCTGACAGTGAGGTGAGTCTTGTCAACACACCTAAAAATTTGATTATTTTCTCCCAGTTCTCACTGCCTGTAAAGTGCCTTAATCTTTCTCTTCTAAGCTGAGGTGTTCCCTCCCAGTGATGTAAAATGTCAGCCAAATGTGCGTGTGGGATGAATCCCAAGTTTCAAGTGACCACTTCAAGTATTTGCGTGTCAGGTGCTCCAATCTTCAGTTTTGATAGACCCCACTGTCTGCTCATCTGGGCTGAACTTCCTCAGTGTGTCAGTGAGGATGTTATGGAGACAGTGTGGGAAATTCCCTGAAGTCGAGATGAGCAATGTCCACTGCTCTGCTCTTGCCTGCGCTCAGGAAATGAGAGAGGTGACCCTGTAGAGAAATCCCAAGAGCCTTCTGTGGCCTAGGAAATACCTCTAATCTCGAATATCCATTGGAATTTTCATCAATCCTTCCTTTTTTCCTTGAATGAATTGCATCTGGCTCATTCATGGTGGTGGTGTTTGTTTGTTTATTGAAATTAGTTCATTTTCCCCGTGCAACGTTGGTATTTTAAACCACGGACTGAGACACTTCAAAGTCTGGCTTTAAGCCAGCCCTAAATATTTTTATAGCATAACTACTGTGTGTACAATCTGTGTGAAAACTTGAGGCATTTTTTTAAAAAGTTGTGAAAAGGGGTTAAGAGAACCACACTCAGTTCATCATTTGAGTAAAATTCTGTGTAGTAAGTAGGATGAAAGGCCAGGTGAAAGTCTGACGGCAGCTTTCTATACTGTAGAACCACGCTCACGTGCCAAACTCGGGTCTGCGTTTCTGTTAGCTTTTCCTTTTTCTCTCCGTCTTTATTTTCTGTTCAGTTGCACAGAGTGCAGTGTGACTGCAGCAGCCTTTTCTGTTTCATTTACCCCGAACACCTGCCTCCTGCACGATCAGCAGGGGCAGGTTTCCTGCTCCGCAGTCACACTGCATCCTCACGTTGAATTTTGTGCCTTGCTGGGGTTCCCATGGCTGCATTTCTGGTGTGCAGGCTGCACGTTTGTCCCTTGGAGGGTTCCCATGGCTGCATTTCCCAGTGTGCAGGCTGCACGTTTGTCCCTTGGAGGGTTCCCATGGCTGCATTTCCCAGTGTGCGGGCTGCACGTTTGTCCCTTGGAGGGTTCCCATGGCTGCATTTCTGGTGTGCAGGCTGCACGTTTGTCTCTTGGAGGAGGATGAGGCTGTTTGGAGCAGGGAGCCTGCATCCCCCAGACGTGTCCCGCTGCTCTCGCGGTGCCACAGCAGGGTCAGGAGAGCAGCAGCAGTGGCAGGGCTGGGATTGACACAGCCCCGCAGCTTCGCACAGCAGCAAGAGCTGCATTTATGGACTCGTCAGGTCTCACCTGTTCGCAGGCTGGCTCCAGAGCGGGCTGAGAGTTGAATTGTCTTGCTTTCCCCCCGTAAATGCCACTTCAGTTGACAGGTGCGACGGCGGTGACCAAAGGGGGGGAACACACGGTACAGCACGAAGGACGTGCTGCGGGCACGGGAGCCCGTTTGTGCCGTGGAGCTGCAAGGCTGGCTGGAACAGTGCCGTGCGTGTCACAAGCCCCTTCAAGGCACAGCCGCTTTAGTTCTTTTATGGAGTCCCGTCATAATTTCCACGCTACTTGCCTCCAAAAAGTAGAGTTTTAATTTTCAGCTGAACCAGAAAGATTTTGCAGCTTTCAGACATGACGTGAAAATGAAAATAACGACACCTACGTGCTTTTATAATGTTAAGGAAAATACATTTCATAAGAAAGTAACCGAAACTGAAAAGAATTTTATAAGGTACTTTGCAAATATTGTCTCTCTTAATGATATCCCAGGCCCCGCTGCACCCAACCTGAAAGCATCCATTAGTTGAAAATTTGCCTTCTGTTGTTTTATCTTTAGTCTCACACAGCAATCAGTATAGCATTATGAAATAGATACCTTAAACTGAGCTGAGCCCAAAAAGCACATACTCAGTTTGTATTGAACTCTTGGGTGTACAAATACAGAGCTGATACGTTCAGCACTCTTTGCATTGTGTAAAATATAGTCGAGGTTATTGATAATTATTTTAATGTTGCTTAATGAATTGTTTAAAAAAATTAAATACTTGGTATTTTTTAATGCCAAGTCAGATACTTATCTGAAGTTTTTTGGCCGGCTGTAAAAAAGTTAGTAGGGGAGTAACACCTGAAACCCAGGAAATGGAGTAAGTTTATGAAATCTGGATTTCACTGTGTTGCAGTGTGAATTCTGCAATGGTCCTTAGAGTTGAAAGCTTGAAGACTCTCAAACGTGTGTTGCGTGAGGACTTGAGACCAAACTCTTCCACATTTTAAGTGGACAGGGATGTCTTGGTTTGGGGAGATTGCAGTAAGTTCCGGGAGTAGATGGGGTGGAATTTTTTGAAAGACTCTTGGCTTTAAGAAGCGACACATGGAATCATGAGAGCCGCCAAGCAGGCAGGGAAATGTATGGATCAGGCAAGTGATGGAGAGGATGTGGATTGGTTTGGTTTGGCTGGATCCTTTATGAGGCAGTGTAAAGTAACGTGTCCTTACCCTGCGAGAGGAAAGAGGGAGACTGCTCAGGCTGAGCAGGTAATTTGCATCAAAGGACATGATGGGATGTGTTACCCAGGCTGATAAAAGCAGATAAGGAGCATATCTTTGTTTTGTGATCTGTGATGAAAGGGGACAAGGACAGAAGAACAGCAGGGTAAAAAAAGCCTGTGAGAGTCTCCTGATAATACAGGAGAAGGAGGGGAAAATGTTAGGTATTGTCAGGGTGTCAAAGGTAAGTCGCAGAACTGGGGCATTCGACACAGAATTAACTGGTGTGCAAAACGAGAATGGCACAAAGTACTTTTTAAACTGAGCGCTGCACGTCCGTTTTGCTGGCTGAATTGAGAAGACTTACCCTTGAATCCCTCTATCACACTTCGGGCAGCTGATACATTAATATTGGGTTCTAAGTACTAAAGGTTAGAAGGACAATGCAAGACCAAGGGATTCTAATATGACTTCCATTAGGAAGACACAACAGGAAAAAATATATTTACAAAGAGCATAATATCTCTGCTTCAAAATACTACTGAAGTTTTTCACTAAGGAAATGTTGGGTGGCTTAACATTTAAAATCAAAACTATGTTAAGCTTTTAGCCTATGCTTGCCTTAAGGGTCTCTGTTACTTATTTAGTCCCAAAATTACCCATGATTGACACAAACCTGGCGTGCTGTCATTCTACAGTTCAGAATTGCAGGTGCTGGTAATAGGGCTATTTGCACAGAGGAAGTGAATTGCCCGTAATTTTGCAATTTCCTGCTTGGATATTACGAGCTGTATCACAGATTGTGTCCCATATCTGTGCCGTGGCAGGTAGGAGTGCGAGGTTGGAATAACTCTGGTTGCTAGGAGCTGCTGTTATAAAAGTGGTTGCAAGGACTTCTTATTCCTTATATCATCACAACCCAATTAAGCTTTTTAATACTTCTGAGAAATCATCCTTGGTTTCTTTGTATATTAAATAAATCTTTGGCCTTTAGACAAGCCCCACTTTTGCTTGCAGAATCACATTAAATGTTGCTTTTACCTGTGAGAGACAGAAAATGCACACAGATACATTTTTGCATCTATTTGCCATTGCTTTTCTGTGCAGTCCGTTGCTCTCTTAAATACTCTGTGTCTCTACAAACATGTAGCAAAGAAAAAAAAGAGGATGAAAAATGAAAAGAATGGAGACAGTGGTTTGGGTTGATTTGGGTTCGCAAAGCTGGAGGGAGGGGCTGGAGCACTTCTGACTCTATGTCACAAGGACTCCCAGAGCACACGGCTCAGGATGAGCCTGGACCTGTTGGGCTCAGCACCAGCTCTCTGCAGCAATGCCCACAAGGTGCCTCACAGCATTATTCTCTTCTTCTTTACCCATCCCCTGTTGTTGTTCTGAGGAAATAGTTCTTGAATTACAATTTGTGGCTGCTTTAAATCTAAGGGCATCACGAAAAGAGCAACAAACAACTCAACGTGCTAAAGCTTTGTGTCTGCGCTGTTGCTGTTTCATGCTTTGTTTCATTTTTAGTGATTCTGTATTGTTTTGAATGTTTTTATGTTCTTCATGTGAACAACAGAACACATTCTTGCCAAGCAGTAGAACTTGTGTCACAGAGGGTGCATTATTGTGAGTCCTGTGAGGAGCAGCTGAGGGAGCTCAGGTGCTTTAACCTGGATGCACCCAAGTAAAAGCCTGTGGTTTGAGAATAGCAATATTTTTTGAGTTAAGTTTGATCTGCCAGTCTCATTTCATGTGTGTGAATCCGAGTCATCTTGAACTTCACTCACTGCCTGCTCGAAGCAGTGCTTTTCCTTCATGGATTGTATTTCAGTTTATTTTTCCCCGCTGTAATTGACTGTGCAGTTTCTTGCTCTCCTCACCTGAGTGCTCCCCAAAGAAGGGCTGCAGGATTCTCTGCCTTTGCCTTTAGACCACCAGCAAAGGAAAAGCAGGGGAAAAATCGTCATCCCTTCGACAAGAGGGAGAAAGGGAGAAGATGCATTTTGACGTTTTCTGGCTCATAAAACGATGCGACCATTGAGTTGACATATCCAGTTTTTCTCTCGGGGGAAGAGCATTTAAGCACAACTTTTTCTGGAAAAAGGAGTCATGTTCCACAGGCACCGAAGCAAATCTCTATTCATACCAAAAAAAATAAGGAAGCTGCCTTCCAAATAAAAAGGCGTCAAAAAAACTCCTAAACTTTTCTGTGTAGGCCTGGAAACCGAAAGTCAGTTTAGGTTAGCTCCTGAGACATGGAACTAATGGTTTTGTGCCTTTAGTTATACATAAATTTCGTCTCAGAGTCTTCAGTGAGATTACAAACCTAAGTTATAGTTCTTTGTCTGTGAAACAGAGACAGATGAGTGTAAGAATAAAAGGCAAAGCCCAACCAGAATTTGCTTTTGCTTGGGTGGGTTGGTTATGGATGCAGAAACAGCCTTAAAAAGGCTTTTCCAAGCCCCTGAGGGTTATGTCAAAATGTCAAGACTTGGCATTGGTTTTAAGGGTTATTTTTAACCTGGCTCAGTTCGCAGTCTGTTTCACAGCACATTCCCTTGTGTATTTCTGTGAACAACCGAGGAAGAGGCACGGTGAGAGTGAGCAGGGAGAGTAGAGGCTGCGTGCTGGTGTCATCCCAGGGCCTTCGCACCTCACCAGGGCACTTCAGAGAGACATTGCGCCTCTTAAAATTTATTTGTGGCAAGTAAGATGGTGAAGTGAGGGCTTGGCTTCACTGATGTCACTGTGCTTTCAAATCTGATCAGATGTGCTGCAGCAAGAAATACAGTCCCACTAAAGAAATGCCAATATGTTTGCATATTGATTTAGATGCAGGGGAAGGAAAGATAAAAACGGATAAAGGTAGTTCAGTCAGATAATCCTGCATACATGGAAGACATTTGAGAGGTAAATAAATAATGTTATTGATAATTTTACGTTTGTTTTCACGTAGTGTTTTGGTGAGAGTGTTTTACAGATCTTTTCAACTGGTTCAAAAGATTTCTTTCATCCTCTCTTTTAATTAAGAATGGCTGCTTTGGTTCTCTGCTGTAATAAAGTCACGGAAAACTTTTATGGGCAAGGGAAGATTGCTACTAATGCTGGTTTTTGCTTACACATTTAAGTGACTGTATAATGAAAGAAGAGAATGATTATTCCTTATCTGCCCCTTTTTATCAATCAGAAAATAGGAACTAAAATTTGAACTCCATCTCAGAATAGTTTTTATGGTTTCCTGGTATTTAAACAAAAGCATAATATTACTATGCTAGTAAATTGCAAGTTGCCTGTGTGCTATATGTTTTTGAGTAGTAAACAGATAAATATTTCAAGAGGTTTTTGTGAAATCCATAAATCATAACTTTCAAATAATTATTTCAGTTTCTATTTGCGAATTTTAAAAGGCATTTGCAGGAAAACGCTGCTGGTCCAAAATGATCAACTTACTGGCATTAAATAATTTTTCCCATTTACTTTTCATGTTTAATCTCAGCCAGCAACACAAAAGCCAATTAAAGTGTTCATGCTTTATTTCTACAGATTTTACTTTAAGGAACTGGAGAGAGATATAAATTATTACACGAGTAGTGTGTGTCAGGATCTAAGGAATTCCAGATGAAAAGTATTCCCCCATAACGTGAGGCTATATCTTAACATTTCTTTTCCAACAATTATACACTTTTTATTTCTGGGCATTGGGCACTCTCTTTTGGTTCACTGATTTTCAGAGACCTCAGCAATGTTAAAACAACCCTTATCTCCCACAGAGTTTTATTCAAGACAAATGACCTCTTGATGATATATTTCAACATGGAGGGAATATATGAGATTTGTCAGGGTTTAAAAACAAAATATATTTCAATATGATTCATTATGTAGAGCTACTGGAAAAAAACCCCTTTTACCATGAGTAGCAGGTAGATGTTTTCTGGCATTACGCAGGCACCTAAAGTTCTCCCGGTAAGGTTAACATCTGCACATACTCTGTTACTCAGTTAGAAATACAGGGCTGGTTCGTAACATCAGCTCCTGTCAGTGAGTAACTGGTTTGTAGTGGCAGCTGAAAAAGGATGGCAGCTTGGGTCCTGTGTATTTCCGTACCTGGGGAATTTTGGGGAAACATGTGTGGACCTGCCTTGTCTTAGTCACACAGCTGTTCCTGCCTTTGGCCGAAAACCCCACCAGGGAACTGCAGAAACGCAGGCGAGCAGCAGCCGGTTTGCATTTCCTCCCGGCAGGAGCAGAGCGCGGACGAGGTCTTGCCGCTCTCCTCAGTTAGTTTTTGTTTGGAACAACTTTTGTGCTGCGGGGAGCTCACCCTGGAGCCCCGGACAGCCCACGGCTTTGCTCAGGGATCACATCACCCTCCTGCCCGGGACAGGCTCGCAGGTGCTGCTGGAATTCCTGACCTGTGCTCAGGGACATCACATCAGTGCAGGACAAACGTCCACGAACCAAGCCACCGGCCTGGCTGGCTTTTGGTTTGTTTCTGGTCTGTGGGAGTCTGAATCGGGGAGTTCTAACGTATTCTGTTAGAGAGCAGTGACTTAGTGGGAGTTTATAAAAGGTGAAGGGTGAAACCCAGACTCTGATAGACTCTAATATAAAATTCATGGATGATTTCTATACTTTCAAACTACTTTTTCAGTAGTACAACTGTTAGAAATGGATTATATTAATAAATGAATATTCCATTGATGAATCCTTAATTCACAAATGAAGTATCTTTTTTTCTGGCGTTTGAAGTTAATGTTCTCACATGGAAAAGAAGCTGGCTTTATCTGTGGGAATGCAGCCATATCATCCTGCCTTTCTCTATGCAAACAAAAGTGCCTGGGGAAGTTGCCTCAGGTTGGGTTTTTTATTTTGCTGTTTCTTTTTACCTTTGGTCAGCTGGACCCTCCAGCAAATGACTTTGCTGTAGGAAATTGTGACTGAGCCTCCTCCTTTTGCCTGGCCGGGTCTCCAAGGTCCAGGATAGACTGAATATTTCCTGTGTTCACAGGTCCTGTGTGAATGTGCAGTTTTAGATGAGTCCCTGTTCACAGAGCCGGCACTCTGGGTGGTGGATGGGAGAAATAACTGTTGGGTCCTACATTTAGTGGAATGAGATCCCTAAATTGGTTTTTGCATTTCTTATTTCATAGGTGGGAGGTGACCATGGCAGAAAGGGTTTGAGCTGTGCCTTTAGGGACTCTGCCCCAGAGGGACCAAGTGACTGTGTTTGAGATCCCGCAGGGTCTTGGGCAGGATAAATTCCTACAGAGTGTCTCACACAAAAACCACCGGAAAGATTTTTCAGTGTTAGTAAAATGCAGTGATTTATTCCCAGGTGCCACCCACCAAGGCACAGTTGTGCTAGAACTGTGGAGTTATCAGCAAAAGCAGTTGCTTGCAAATACTGACTGATTTTCTGCACCATAATTTGGTTTTAAATCTCCACATACTTCTGCTGCTTAACCTTTTCCTGCCTGATGGAAAACACCTCAAAATCACTCTCCCTATGGTAAAGAACAGCCTGTCAAGTAAATGAATACATTAATGGCAACAAAAGCAGGGCCTGTCAATTACTAGCAGCATTAATTATGACATTAATAATGATGTCGTTTAAATTGTTTTAAAGGCATAATGGACATTGCAATTCATTAGTTTCATTTGAGGTCTCAGCCATGTGTGCTAATTGAATTATATATATTTTGGCATAGCAGAATTCCCATTATGTTTCTATTCCATCTAGTTCTCCTCTGTCTTTCCTGAAAAAAAATGAAATGCTGCCATTAAGGGCACTCCTTTGAAGCTGAATATTAAAATATGTATTACCGTGCAGACTGAACTGCATAGTGATGGAAAAAATCTAATTTTTCCGTGTTGTAATTTTGAAACTGTGCATAGTTTTCCCCTGATTCACTGCATATTTAATATCCTTTTTTTTCCCCCCATTGTGGAGTATCTAATTAAATAATAAATTAAAATACGTGATTATTTCTCTTTTCCCTTTTTCTCTTCCCACCTTTAATTTTCATAACTTCCTCTTTGGAAATTTTGCTTCCTTTTCAAAGTAATTTCTTTTAAATAGCACCTTTAAGTGTGTAATATATGGACCATAGGAATAAAGGAGGCCACTGACATTACAGGAATTTTGTGTTGTATATTACACCTGTAAATACCTTTTCCCCTCAGTTAACGAACGGCACAATTATGAAAAGAGGTTTAGAATGCATTTAAAGTTTCAGTAAGTGAAAACAACTCCTGATCTGAAAAAGTGATTTTTTTCATCAAAGATTCTGTTTGACAAAGAATTCTTTACCATCCCTATTTCCCATTTTATGTAAATACAACTTAAACACCAAGAAGCACTGAAAAGTTAGACCACCTGCTAGACCAGGCTTCTTTCCTTTCAGCCAGCATGCCATGAGGGGTCTAAGAAAGCCTGGTCATTATATCTTTCTGTATCTCTCTCAGATGCTTTCTCTGACCAGAGATTTTCATAGCACAGCAGGTGAGACCAAGAGTTTTTGCTTTCTTAAAAAAAAAAAAAAAAAAATATCCAACGGCTTTAAAATGCAGTTGTGGTGGCAGCAATTTGGGTGAAATTCACTGTTTCTCTTGTGGCTTCATTTAATTTCAAGTCATTGATGCTGTATTTTGCTTCCTATTCTGTAAGGTATTGCTGACAGTCTTTTATGGGGAATTGGTGTGGGTAAATGGATTCAAAACTGCAAACTGTTCACTAGGAAAACTTACAGAGAACCAGAAAATAAATATCTCTATAAGCAGAAATCTATTCTGAAAAATGAATCCTGAGTAGCTGGACTGATAAGATGCATTTTACTGCTACTTTAACTGTATTTAGAGGAAAGAATTGAATCATTCTTTGAAGAAGATGATTCTGTTCTGTCTGAAGAAAAACTCTCAGTATATCTCATGCTGCCTTGGGTAATATTGAAGAGAACATTAAATTCATACTGGTTGGAAGCTGAAAGTTGGTTAAAAAGAAACCTTAGGAGGGATGTTCTTTGCTAGAGATGTGATGTGGTTTTTTCTTGGAAGATCTGCACCTACATTCAGTCGAGAATTTTTGTGTACTACACAGAAAAAGGAGGTTTTAAATGACATTGCTACCTTAGGGCCCGTTTGGGGGCTGTTCGGAGGTGGGAAGCTCGGCTGGGAGGGTTTCCTACGCAGCGATTTTCAGCAGTCATTAAAAGGCATTCTCGCAATGATCCTTTGCAAAGGGGGAGCCTGTCCTGGGTCTGCAGAGCTCCACGGCCCCGAGAGGGGAAGCTGGTCCGAGGCAGATTCACTGCTGCCCACCCAGCCTGTGAACTCAGTGGGGGCCTGGTGGACATAAGGCAAATCCGTAGCAAGTCTTTAGAAATATTTGAAATCATTTTTAAGCTGTGACAAATATTAAAATATGAAAGAGGAGGGTAAGGGAACAGCACAAAAAATACTTTCTAAAGCAAAGTGTCCTATCATTTATCATTTTATTTAAACTTTTTATCTCCACAGTAGAATTTGACTGTGAATGTTATGCATGCTTTAATTTTTTTTTTTCATTCTACATTCACATTTCCTTTCCTTTTTTTTTGGTTTGTTTGTTTTTTTGTTTGGGTTTTTTGTTTTTTTTTTTTTTTTATTTTGTTTGTTTGTTTTTGGGGGGGTTTTGGGGGGGTTGTTTTTATTTTCTTGGGGGCTTTTTTTTGTTGGTTTTTTTTTAGGAGAGAAAAAACAACTGGTGTTTTTATTTTCAGAGCCATTATGTGCTTGAATTCTTATTCTGAGCAGGCTAGATTTGTTGAAGGAGAAAATGAGTGATCCAAGTCTTTGAGCTGTGACTGCTTTATATCCCATGTGTTTTTTCACCCATTTTTGCTTCTTTATTAGCACCTTTCACTGTTGTCAGCTCGAACAGATTGAAAAGTAATGGTGAGGTCCAGCTGTTAAGTTAATGCTGACAGAGAGCAAAATCATTTTGGAGTAGGCAGCTAAATTCCTGTGCAATCTGAGTCAGTCTTGTGGCGTGGGGGACATTGTTTCTGTTCAATTCAGGCTGAACTCTGTGGCTGGAATATGAAATACCTTAACAAGTCAGGCTTTGAAGAATCAGCTCACTCCTCAATTAAACTACATCTCCCCATTGCTTGTATTTACAGCTTTTAAATCAGCTCCCACAAAAACTGTTGTGGGAGAAAGCTTCCCAAGGTTATAAACAACAGCAGAGGGATGTGAATAATTGAAGCAAGCTGCATGGAATAATTGGATGCCGTGCACTGCGTATGATCAGCCACTCCAGTTCTTTTCCTTGTTGTCAGTTTTTTGATCCTTTGCCTGACATCAGACAAAGGAGTAACAGATACACAAAACTAGGCAGCTGGAGCAGAGAGGAATGAGCTGACAAATCAGACACCATATCAAACAAACTACCAAAAAACCAACAAATCAACGGGTGACTGCTTAATCTGTCGCACAGAGAATCTGGGACTGAGTAGGTCCAGTGGGAATGGTTGGTCTTTTCCTTCCTCTGTATTTTTAAGCTATTCTTCTGATCCTTTTTCTCATTGGAAGGGCTTGTTTTGTTTTGTTTGTAAGGAAGAAAGGATGCTCCTCATTAAAACTTCACTTGCTAACAGGGAGCAAGGTTGCCAGGTCACTGTGATTGTCCCTCACCCAGAGGACAGAATAATGGCTGGATCATCCTGATCCTCTGCCAGGCTGTAGGAAAGAGCCATCTTTTATGTGCTCCCATACTTGCCATAGGACAACATATCCTTTTATGAGAGCCCTTAAAAAGGTAGCTCTGTGTAAGGACTTGGGGATTAGTTCTGGCTCTTGACTTTTAGATCTTGGCTCTGGCTGCAGCCTTTGCATAAATGACACCGAAAGTGCTGTGTTCTGCTACCAGCGTGAGAGTGAATGTGGCGAGCAGAAGGCATTAGCTTAGATATTTCCACAATGCTCTCCTTTATGCAAAGTCATTTAGAGAAATGTAAACATGTCAGAATTAGAAAATGACGTGCAGGGAAGCACTGAACTGTATTTCAGTTCTGGGGTCTAGGATGACCCTAAGGAATTCTTCAGCGAAGGTAAGAAATTCCACAGAGCAACATAATTCATTTCACCTTTAATCATCCTGTTGTCACTGCAAGTTTAAATATCCAACAAAAATAACTGTTTAAGAAATATAATGGCCATAACACAGATTTTTATGATCAACCTAGATACTTCCTTAAGACTATTTTAAAGAAAAGTCATTGTGTGAATAATGATGTTGTAAAACTGGAGATGTAGCTCTAATGTTTATTGTGCCTCAGCAATTTCCATTTTGAATATGCTGAAGTTTGCAGGAAAAAAACAAAGTTTCTTTTTCTGAAGTAAAACATGTAAAATTTGGGTGTCTCTTCTGTGGACAGAGTTGCTAACCTGACGGGTTTTGCAGACCAGATGCTGATGTCTGTAACACCTGCACAGTACTTTTGTCTATAAATTTTTTTTCAGAGTGTCCTGAGCATCTCATGTCAAGAGACTCGTGGTGCTACCCAGGGGGATAGAGAGTTCTGGGTAGGGCGGGTTCTGAACAGAGAACCTGCATCTCTTCGAGGACAGGGTCCTGCAATCTGCCCCCCAGGTACCCTCTCGATGGGGGTGGTGGCAAACGGCCGCCTTGTGTTCAGAACGTACGAGATCGTGCCTCGCGCGCTCCTGGGGTTGCTGAGATTATGAAAGTTAAGAGAAAGTACGTATGTGTACGTATAGGAACTTCTAGTTCCAAAAATACGTGTCTGTAGTCAGGAAGTCATGATGGGCGTGGAATAAACTGTGCAGTTCGTGCCGTGGTGTACTTCTGAGAGCTCTGCTGGCTCTGACTCCTGGAAATCTGGCTGCTTTGTTTTCTTTAAATCGGTGCGATGGCTCAGAGATACGCTGTATCCATGCCTTGTTCCCTAGCTCCTCTACCAAAGATGCTTTCCAAGAGACAGGTCTCTCTAACAGCATTTAAACCTGGTGTTGAACCCAGGTGAGGTAGGACTGGGACCATAAACCGCAGGTTTCTTTATTTCCATGAGGTTTTGACAAGTCTGGATTAGTCGCTACCATCTCTTTGCTATCAGTCTCTTACAGCATCTTGCTGGAGTCAAACCTGACTCTGTCAGACCCTCTTAATCCTGTCTCGGTGTGGAATTCCTGTACCAGTGCCACAGCTGGGAAGCTTTTTTTACCCCATCTGCAGAATGTGGTTTGTAGATGTAAAAGTTGGCACACTTGGTAATTTGAAAATCGCAACTTGTGAAAAATGAGAAGTGCTTTAATAACTTTCCTTCCATTATCATCTAATTTATCAGACCTATAATATTCAAAATTCTTCAAGGGTTACTCAACTGCATATCTCTGTACAATTATGGCTCTTTACATAGTTATAATCTGCCAAATGAGCTGTCATTGATAAGTAATTCTGACAGCCATAATGTGCTGATTATGGAGCAACACCGGGAGGATGATGAGGGTCGTTGCTGGGGTTTTTGCCAGTCGAGGCTGCTTATTTTTCATTACCCACAGAACTGGTGTTAATGCATTTTTGCAGTGTTTGAAGAACTTCTCTCAGGTGAGATTTACCTGCCTTAGAGCACCCTGTTTCTCTGGGTTCCTTCTGGTCTCCGGGAGAGCACCCTGCCCAGAGAGCCATGCCAGGAAAACAAGTGGGCGTGCAAGTGGGCAGTTTTTGGTCCTGAGTCCCAGGTGTTCCCTGGTGTTTGCTGGCTTTCGTGAGATGGCCCCCATCGTCTCATGGTGTGCAGCTCTTGCCCTGCAGACAAGAGCCTTGGCACAAGCGTGGCTAATTCCCTGTGTTATTTCATTTCTAGGCGTTCTTAAAGCAGTGCTTTGTTTGTCACTGTTTCGTTATTTTCCTTTGTGCTCTGTTTGCAAACAAATCACAAGCTTTTTTTAACTGTTACATCTATAAACTCAGCCCAGCCTGACAGAGACAAAATGTTCTAAGTATTTAATGAGAATAAAGATTCCTTGGGCTCTCCCTGCCAACTGCTCGATCCCTCTGTGTTCAGATGATGCCCTTAAAGACACTCGTACAGTTGCGTTATTTAGCTCAGATATGATCAGGACAGACAGCCTGCTCTTTCGGCTTTGTACCCACCTGCAGTTTCCAGCGCATCCCCGAGGATCAGCATTTACTCAGCACATCTGGAAATGAGTTTTTCAGTAAACAGGGCTGCTAATGGTGTGGCAGGAGAATGAGGATGGTCCTGGTCGCTCGGTGTGAGCTGCAGGGCTGAGAGGAGAGCAGACTCTCGGTGGCATTTGTGTCCTCAGAGCAAGCAGGGGTGACTTGGAGGGAAATAACCCAACCAGCACAGATAACACTGCCATTACTGATCATTCCTGGGAGACAGCTTCGCACCGTATTCACTGGGAGGAAATACCACTTTTTAAAGGAAAACAGAATGTTCAGGAATATATGGAATAAAAGCTAGCAGAGAAGCTGTTTTCAGCACATGCCTTGACAAGCAGTTACTCAGTTCCTCCTTCCAAAAACACGTTTGTCACCCAAAAGTTCAGGTTTGTAAATGGCTGTGCTAAAAACTGTGCTGACACAGCACTTGCTCCCCAGGACTAGAGCCGAGCATTCACAAAGGAGTTCTGCCACAGCCAAATTCTGTTTGACCGCTTGTGAAGGTGCAAATGCCACTAAAAGTTGTTGTTGAGTGGTAACCACAGAACTGGCTTTGAATTAACTTTACATCTTGATAAAATGCTTTTGTGTTTCCTACTAGATATATTCAAATTAATATTATAATTTACTTCAGAAATTGCAAATATAATTTATTTCTTTACACCGCTGAGGAACATTTAAAAAGAAACTACATAGGTATTTATTTGCACTTTCTGAATCGCTGGAATGATTTATTATTGTGGAATTTACATGGTGTTACTTTTTTATTGCTTTATATTGCACATGTTTGGTTTTAACAGTTGCATCCTTCATTCCATTAATTTCAGATTAAAAATTAAATTGCAACTGAAGTTCAGCCATAGCTCCTAAAGCATAAAAAATAAGCTTTGGTCTTCACTTTCTGGAGTGAAAGTGGGGGTGGAATACAGACTAAGTAGAAAAATAATCTCCCAGCAAGAACTGTGATATTGTTCATAACAGCTGCTGGTGACTGTGAGATCTGTGTTCATTTCTGTACTACAACCTTTGGTTTTATTGCACTTCAGTTACCCAAGGTTAATTTAGCCTTCAGCAATTATGGATTTTACTGGCACTCAGCGAGAGATTGCCTTTTGCCATTGATACCAATGCAAAATTTGTAAATAATCAGTAAGATCCAGGCTGTACTTTTAACTTCAGCTCTATTTTCAGGTAGTCTTTTTTTTCTTAATGTGGTATCTCATTTGCTCAAAAAACCGATACAGAACTGTCCTTGGGAGTTCACATTATAAAACATTAAAAGGGCTTGCTATGCAAAGACTTATGTCTAGATTTAAATCCAGACCTCTCAAAACTCCTACAGAAATCTTAACTCTGAGAGATGTAAAATATGCCAAAGGAAAGAAAGGTTTTAAGTAATTTAAAAACTAGGTTGTAAATCCGGGCATTTCAATGTAGAGATGAAACTGAAATACGTATCCACAACATGGTTTGTTCAACGTCGGGTTCCGCTGAATTCAGTCCACGTTTAGAGTTTTTGTCATTCAGTTTTGCCCTGGCAGCAGGGACTTACTCAGAGGCTGGTCTGAGGCGGGAGGTGAGGGAGCAACGACCCTGGTACACCTCCAGACACTGAAACGTTTGCAAGGCCACGCGCGCTTTGAGGACAATAGATTCAGTGATTAGAAATTCCTAGAAAGTCCGAATTCCCGGGAGGTAGGAACTAAATCCGATGGTGAACTCCCAGACCCAGTGCAGCCTGGGACAAGTGCTCCGTGTTTTCAGGACTGGCACCCCCAGGCTTGACGTGTGTGAAGAAGCAAGGAAGGGTAATCTTTTTCTGAAAGTCACGAGCACCTCTCAGACTAACACAGCCAGAAGTGGGCAGCAGACACGGAGCAGAAGGCAAAGAGAAAGAGCAAAGTCATTAAATATTTATAGTGGAGCTGGCAAAAATATAGTTTATCAAAAATATGATTGTACTGAAGTAGAAGCATTTTGTTGTTTTTTTTTTTTATATATTTCTGCCATTTCTGCAGTGCTGAGGAGGTTTTTGAGAGGACTGAATTGAGAGTCTGACCTTTCTCTAAAAACAACTCTTTTGACACAGCTCAGTTTCATGAAAAGTTTCAAATAGTTTTTAATTTCACATTGGGGAAAAAAGCTAATAGCATCTTCACAGCTGCTAAACAACACCATTTCTGTCTTCTGCGGAGCTCCTGCTCAAGAGGGCAAGAAATAGGATAACATCAAAGAGATATAGCAGATAAGTAGGGTTTTTCAGTGGGTTAGATGATAAAAAGGACAAACCCCAGCATGCTGAGCGCACTGTGGCTTTGAACTTACAGTTTAGAAGGCAGAGCTCTTTGCATTGCTGAATAATTAATGTGAATAATATATCCCAGTGTAAAATCTTAGAAGGGGCAGAGCCCCTGTTTTTTCTATGGAGTTCTTAATGGCTGTCCTGTATCTTTAGGCTCAACACAGCTGCAGTTTGTACGTCCATTGTAGCTATTTTCACGTCAGTGAGAGTATAAAAACCTTAATCTAAGTTTCCATGTAGGAAAAGCGACTTTATTCTACTACTGACCACAGCATTCCGTGAAAGAGCCGTGTTTGCAATCAGCCCGAGATTTACTGGAGCGCAATCCCCCTGCCATTATCAACACTGTGCCGTGGGGCTGTGCTTCTGGAATTGTTTTGGTGGCTGGAGTCCCATCTGAGTCATGGAATATACCAGGGCCTCTTCAGGCTGGCAGTCCTGCATTGAGAAACAAGGATCTTACTGAACTCTGAGTAGGAATTAGTTACTGTCTCAGAAAAGCTTGGGATTTTGCGCTGCTTAAGCGTTTGTGCTGCTCTTAGGAGAATGAAAAGCTGGGAATCAGGAGCGAAATACCAAGCAGGAGTTGCCCAAGGGCAGCTGGAAGTGCGGGGGCAGTCAGCTCACACTGCTCAGGTTCTCACACCGCTCGTGTGTCACAGCCTGAGCAGGCGAAGGCAGCTCTACCCAAAGCTGTGCTGGGGAGTCTTGGACTGCTGGGTCCGAAGAACCGTGTTCTCGTCAGCTGCCTGCGAGTGACACAGCCCTGCCAGCCTTTTCTGCCCAAAACCAGACATTTGCTGGCTGCCTGAACCCTGGTCAGGGGCTGGAGCTGTCTCGTGGATTACTGGGCTGGTGGGGAGCAACCTCGGGCTCAAGACCAGCACAGTGTTAAAAGGCACTGACACTTCTCTTTATAAAGGTGTGGTAGGAAATATTAAACTAAACAGAACAATAGAGGAGGAGACTGTGAGGCTCAGAGGAATAGGATGAACTGAATATATTTTGTTAGAAATAGAAAAAGCAATTGTAAGTGTCCAAACAAATTAGAGTACAAATGATCTTCTAGGGAGATGTGCATTTACTTTTTCTTTTGATGAATTTTGTTGTCTTCACTATGTGATTGCCATTCTGATAAAAAGCCAGATGCTGTCATTTTGACTGTGTTGCTTTTCATTTGAGATGATGCTTTGTAGGAGAAGCATTTGTGTCCAAAGTAACTTTTTCTGACTAGAGATCCAGTCTATATTATGACTTTACATCAGGAGCTGAGTATTTCAGATTGTTTAAAGACAGGCAAGTGGAAGTAAAAACAAATGAAAAAAAGCCATGATCAGGAGGAACCATATGGTACTCTTGTAACAATTAAACTTAGTGCTCTACTTCGCTGCATGTCTGCAGGATGCACAGGCTAATCCCTTGTGTCCAGGCTCCGTGCCAAGATTAAATTAATGTTCCTAAATTTTTTATTTAATCTGCTTCTGTAAGAAGAGGCCGCAGCAGAGTAAATAGAAAAAGAGTGAAAACCTGAGGATGTGGGAGCACTTCATCCCTTTCCTAACCTCTCACCCGATGCCTTGTCTCTCACGTGTGTTTTTGTGGGCAGAAGGTGGAAGAGTCCTGAGCCACCTAATGCATCTCGGACATTTTACTGTGTGTGTTAGCAAGGGTTTAGAAGCCACTGAAAAGATCCAAACTGCATACTTTCCCTTTGAACTCATTTCACAGGCTGCCAATGCCGTGGAAGCGCCACAATTATTCAAAGGTATAATATTGGAATTATTTTATGGTTGGGTGTTTTTGCAGGACAGCCCTAGCTCCTAGTACTTGGCTCTCCTCTGGTTTGCGTGGTTGAGTCTGCTGTTTAAACTATGTGCTAGCCAGTCCAAAGCTCCTTATGACGCTCTCAGGTTAGAGCTAACTCATGCCTTTGATTCAAAAGAAACAGAAAAACTGATTGATCATTCAGAGTGTGCTTTGAATTAGCTAACTATGCCCCAAAACAATGCCTTTAAAATTATTCAGGGAAATAATCATTTTAATAAATTCAACATTTTCCAAGCTGCTTTATCTCAGAAATTGTCTGCCTTGATATAGGGCCCTAGGGAAAGTAGTTTAATTAAAAAGTAAGGTTTTCTGTCAGTCTGCTGAGTCCTCCACAGACTAAACAGCTGCTGATTTTCTACTCTGAGTGTGACATGGTGATGTTCATTTTCTTCTTTATCTCTGTGTGTCTCACAAGGGAGGCAAAGCTAGCACGTCATGTTGGAGCACCTATCCTGCTGCAGGAAATATTTGTGTTAGGTTTGCCTGCAGGACTGTAGGAATTCTGTAAGCAATATATATTTGCTAGCCAACATTCCTAATTCTAGGTCTCTATGTAGTTTGAACATCTTGGGAATGTTATATACATCATGAGCTACTTTCACATATATTATTAGCATTTGTTCTTTAACTGCTCACTAATACTTAGTGGCAGGAAATTATTGCAAGCACTGTAATAACCTTTTTAATTTTACGTGCAGAGACCTCTAGGTCGCTCTTTTAAAAATAGGTCCACTGTTTTTTTTTTAAAGGATATACACAGTAAATTGGGTCAGGGCCTCATAAGGCAAGTTATCTCCTATTTTTCTCAGTGTAGACCTCACTAATCTAGAGGTGAAATAGCTTCGTGACCCATCTTTCAGGCACGAACGTGGAATTAGGGCAGTGGGAGCATCTGGGCCTCGGTGTTTCCTGGAAGAGGAGTGGCTGAAGCGAAGCGGTGTTTGGTCTGCTGCAGCAGCAGGAAAGCTGCACTCACAGCTGCAGGGTCGCAGCCTCGAGCGAGCACCACCCACAGAACGCATACTGCGAGTACTGGCGATGTGTGTGAAGACAGGACCCAGAGGTGTTTGTGATTGTTACTGACACCTGGGCAAAAGGAGAGCAGAAAATGAGCCCGCTGGGAACGGTGTCATTATGCTTCACTTGGCTCCTGGAGGATAAAGTTCCTTTCATTGATGTGCTTTTTCCGCAGGCTTAACTGCACGGTTGCAGGATTAATTTTTCAAATATTTCATTATAATGGGGTATTCTAAAAAGTGCCAAGGCAAATATTTCCCAGCGATGCTCACGGAACTGTTAGAGAGACTGGGCCCTGCAGCGGTGTGGCTGAACGGGACAGCTGTTCCTGTGTGCTCAGCGTGGCTGTGTGACACTGGGTGCGCTCCTGAACCCATGGAAGGCTTCCCAGCGTGAAACTTGAGGCTGACAAAAGCCTTCCATTGGTGCAGGCGAGCGTGGAGCTCCACACATTGATTGTAAAACCATACTTTTTTGGTACTGTTCTTAAAATCACACTTTCTTGCTTTTTTTCTCTCATGAATCTTGCAGATTTCTGAAAGAATGAAAGATTAAGAAATGTTTGAAGTTATTTGCAATAGAGTGTTAATTTGGTAAGGGTTTGATTGATGGGAGGAATGACTATTTTATATTTCTATGCTTTTAGACTAGAGGGTGTTTGCAAAAGGCACAGTCAGTAGTTAATTAAGCACATCTTTCTGTGCACAAACACTTATCTCCTTGTTACTTATTTTTCTAATCCACCTCAGTGTTTATTGCAGTTTTCAAATAAGCATGTATCAGTTCTCCATCGTTTGATCTGGAGTGCAGACCCGAGTGGGACGCGTTGTGCATCTCAGCAGTGGGGGATTCCTACAGAGCAGTGTGGTCAGATATCTCACTAGAATCACAGTTTGTCCAGAAAAATCACACTTTTTAAGCAAGATTTATGTAAACAAAATTGTAGAATAGGGAAACTTATTGTGGAGCCAGGAGGAAACCCAGATATCACTGCTGCTTTTATGCTGCCCACAGAAGTATCTTTTTATCCTGAGCAATTGGTCCCTGCTTCAGCAGAAGGATGCAGTCTGGTTCATTTGGTGTGAGCTTATGGCAACAGTGAATTACTTGAAGTGCGAGTGCCATTTCCCCCTGTTCAGTTTGGAATCCGTAGAACAGGAAAGGTAGAGGTGGATTTATGCTCTTGCTTTGCAGAGCATGTTGCCCATAAAATTAGATATGAGGAAACAATAATTTGTGGTATTATATTAAGGCATGAATACCTCGCTCTGTTCATGATTTCAGTATTGCTTCCTGGAATTTAGTATTTCAGTATGAGTTTAATAGCATTGACTTAAATGAGCTGGAAAAGCATAAACAGTAGTTACTACCTTATTTTTTTTTTCCTATCCATACAGATATTTTACATCTCTAATTATTATTTTGCCTCCTTTTCCCAAACAACTGCCCTTTCCTCCTTCAAAACATAACCTTCTGCATTCTGTAATTATTTAAACAGTAGCTACAGCCTGTGACAGAAAAATTTGTCAAAGCTGTAAACCTTCCCAGTGGCACGGAGACACTCAAAAGGTCACCAGCTCTGCACTGCAGGAGGTGTTTGCAGGATTCCAGCACAGAAACTTGTATACAGCTGTTATCGTGGAAGGCTGGATTAAAGAAAACCAGAGAAACAGCAACACCTAAAAGAAGTTATTGGGAAATGTAACATTGACAGCATGTCGTGGGGCAGTGCTGTATTTCTGAGGAAACAGCAAACTGAGCAGTGTCTCAGCTGCGTGCTTGTTTGCAGGTGTCCATCCAAGTGCCAGGAGAGATCTTTGCTGATAAATTTTCCGAGAACGGCGTGCCTGTGTTTGGATTTCCATCCACGTGCAAAGCTTAAAGATTCCAATTTGATTAATACTGAGAGTACTTCAGTTTTGTTGACAAACTTTTAGTTAGAACAGGAGGAAAGTCATGCCACAAGCAAATCCACATGTTATATAAAATCCTTGGAAGCCTACTGGTGGCATGTAGTGTGTGGAGAAGATTCATTAGTGGTGGCTGTCAGATACCTCTGCTACGATTTGAGGGATCCGTGGAGCTGAATTAAGTTCTTGAAGGAGACACCCAAGGAAAAAGCAGCGTTATTGTCACTCATGTGCAAAGCTTTAGAGGTCACTGTGACACCTTGATCGCGGCATTTCTGTCTGTTCTTTGGATCAAAACTTGATATGCATCTGTCCTGACCAGGGTTTTTGTCTCCTTCAAGGTGGGAGTGCATTTGCCATGTGGTCCTGGGGCCTTGATTCTTAGGCACTTCGGGGTCTTCCAGGGACTCTGTGCTTACCTCAAGAAGTGTAAAACTGCAACCTTGATTTTAAATAAAGGATTATCTGTGTTGATTTGCATGTTGGAGAAAAACTCACAAGGAAGTGTAATAAAAGGCTAGAGAGCAGTAAAATTAGAACAGGATATGAATGTAAATGAGTAATTTTGTCAGCAGCAAACTAATGAAGCATGGTTTCCTAGAGGTTTGAGCTTCATGTTTGATTTACTGCTACCTAAAAGGTACAAGATGGAATCGAAGCTCTTCTTCTTGTTGAGCTTTTATAACACTTTTGTGCGCTCTGTTTGCTGTTTAGTGAGATGCGACCTCTTTGTCACCCCTATGCTTTTTCTGTAGCATCTTTGTATTGTGGAGCTGCATCCTTTCATAGCACTTGAGGGAAACAATTCATCTCTTTAAAACGTAGTTGAAGTTAACAAATGGTTTCAGAAACCAATCCAGGTGTATACATCACACACCCAGAGGTGTCCTGGACACGACAGTGTGAGCTCCATTCCTGAGGAATGCTGGGATTGCCTGAGCATGCAGTTATCACTGAGGCTGGAAAGGCCTTTAAATTCATTGAGCCCAGCATTAACCCAGCACTTCCAAGCCCATCACTAACCCATGTCCCTGAGTGACACATTTACCTGCCTTTGAATCCCTCCAGGGATGGTGATGCCACCTGTGCCAGTGCCTGACCCACACTTCTGGTGGAAACCTTTTCCTAACATCCAGCATAAACCTGCCCTGGTGCAACTTGAGGCCATTTACTCGCCCTGTCACTCGTTACCTTGGAGAAGAGATTGACTCCCATCCTGCTACAGCCTCCTCCCAGGGAGCTGGAGAGAGCATTGAGGTCTCCCCTGAGCCTCCTTTTCTGCAGGCTGAGCCCCCCAGCTCCCTCAGCCGCTCTTAATCAGCCCGGTGCTCCAGCCCCTTCCCCAGCTCCCTCAGCTGTCCCTCATCAGCCTGGTGCCCCAGCCCCTTCCCCAGNCCTCCTTTTCCCAAACAACTGCCCTTTCCTCCTTCAAAACATAACCTTCTGCATTCTGTAATTATTTAAACAGTAGCTACAGCCTGTGACAGAAAAATTTGTCAAAGCTGTAAACCTTCCCAGTGGCACGGAGACACTCAAAAGGTCACCAGCTCTGCACTGCAGGAGGTGTTTGCAGGATTCCAGCACAGAAACTTGTATACAGCTGTTATCGTGGAAGGCTGGATTAAAGAAAACCAGAGAAACAGCAACACCTAAAAGAAGTTATTGGGAAATGTAACATTGACAGCATGTCGTGGGGCAGTGCTGTATTTCTGAGGAAACAGCAAACTGAGCAGTGTCTCAGCTGCGTGCTTGTTTGCAGGTGTCCATCCAAGTGCCAGGAGAGATCTTTGCTGATAAATTTTCCGAGAACGGCGTGCCTGTGTTTGGATTTCCATCCACGTGCAAAGCTTAAAGATTCCAATTTGATTCATACTGAGAGTACTTCAGTTTTGTTGACAAACTTTTAGTTAGAACAGGAGGAAAGTCATGCCACAAGCAAATCCACATGTTATATAAAATCCTTGGAAGCCTACTGGTGGCATGTAGTGTGTGGAGAAGATTCATTAGTGGTGGCTGTCAGATACCTCTGCTACGATTTGAGGGATCCGTGGAGCTGAATTAAGTTCTTGAAGGACACACCCAAGGAAAAAGCAGTGTTATTGTCACTCATGTGCAAAGCTTTAGAGGTCACTGTGACACCTTGATCGTGGCATTTCTGTCTGTTCTTTGGATCAAAACTTGATATGCATCTGTCCTGACCAGGGTTTTTGTCTCCTTCAAGGTGGGAGTGCATTTGCCATGTGGTCCTGGGGCCTTGATTCTTAGGCACTTCGGGGTCTTCCAGGGACTCTGTGCTTACCTCAAGAAGTATAAAACTGCAACCTTGATTTTAAATAAAGGATTATCTATGTTGATTTGCATGTCGGAGAAAAACACACAAGGAAGTGTAATAAAAGGCTAGAGAGCAGTAAAATTAGAACAGGATATGAATGTAAATGAGTAATTTTGTCAGCAGCAAACTAATGAAGCATGGTTTCCTAGAGGTTTGAGCTTCATGTTTGATTTACTGCTACCTAAAAGGTACAAGATGGAATCGAAGCTCTTCTTCTTGTTGAGCTTTTATAACACTTTTGTGCGCTCTGTTTGCTGTTTAGTGAGATGCGACCTCTTTGTCACCCCTATGCTTTTTCTGTAGCATCTTTGTATTGTGGAGCTGCATCCTTTCATAGCACTTGAGGGAAACAATTCATCTCTTTAAAACGTAGTTGAAGTTAACAAATGGTTTCAGAAACCAATCCAGGTGTATACATCACACACCCAGAGGTGTCCTGGACACGACAGTGTGAGCTCCATTCCTGAGGAATGCTGGGATTGCCTGAGCATGCAGTTATCACTGAGGCTGGAAAGGCCTTTAAATTCATTGAGCCCAGCATTAACCCAGCACTTCCAAGCCCATCACTAACCCATGTCCCTGAGTGACACATTTACCTGCCTTTGAATCCCTCCAGGGATGGTGATGCCACCTGTGCCAGTGCCTGACCCACACTTCTGGTGGAAACCTTTTCCTAACATCCAGCATAAACCTGCCCTGGTGCAACTTGAGGCCATTTACTCGCCCTGTCACTCGTTACCTTGGAGAAGAGATTGACTCCCATCCTGCTACAGCCTCCTCCCAGGGAGCTGGAGAGAGCATTGAGGTCTCCCCTGAGCCTCCTTTTCTGCAGGCTGA